>OX333073.1:30787163-30922163 GCA_946863875.1 Alloplasta piceator | reverse complement strand
TCTTGCTTCGCAAGCCAAGGGACCCGGGTTCGTGACCGGGCGGTGCACTTCATATTTTCTCTCGTCGTCTCTGGACCGTCGCTGCCTCACTGACCAGACCCCGTCACACCTCGACCAGACCATGCGTGTTGAAAACATTATCGATAGCCTCAGGAGCAAGGCTGGAGCTTCTCGTGTCCTCGGTGCCACTGAAATTAATTTACTGCGTTATTACAAATTTTTGATGGTAACGAATATCATGATAACGAAAATTGAAATACGACGTTATAAAAGGCGTAGCCACCTTCTATACAGAAAAGTAAAGATTCATTACCTTTTGAAAGCAAGCTCCTGCTCAAGTTGCTTGACTCGTTGTTCTCTCGCGGACTAACAAATTTGACGAGTGTAGTTATTGAAAATGGCATCCAAATTTTGCAAATGAAGTCGCTGTCACCACTTGTAATTCAGAATTTTTTTAAATTTTTCCGTAGTTCATTTGCAATTAGATTCAAACTTATCGCTCCGAGGGGGAATTATTCTCTTCGCACATTATGAGAGACGCAACACTTCTTGACAGCAATGCAATTATGTCTAATAGCATTGAAAAATTAACAAAATTAAGTCAGACCTTTTTTTCAATTTTATTTAAAACATTTTGTCTAAATAAAACATAAAATCTTTACACACGTACGCTGAATGAATAACCTTTTACGTGACATAACCTTTCACGTCACATGTGTTACATACGCTGTCAATGCGCACACTACGAACTAACGTGACACACATATTAATTATGTTACTTATTTATTTTAAATTACACTCCGTGATCAATTTTATTTAATTAAATAACAGTTTTTTAATTGAATCACGTCAGATAACCTTTCACGTCACATGTTATACACATCATACGATTCCTATGCCCATATATACGAACACACACGGCACGCTTTTTAATTAGGTTACTTTTTTATTTTATGTTACACTCCACAATCAATTTTATTGAATTAAATCATAATTTTTTGATTAAATCACAATTTTTACATACGCTGAATTAACCTGTCACTTTGCACCGCACATTATGCCTACACATACATACATACACACACGAGACCGTACGAAACGTGAGTATAACCGTGCGCATGAGCAAGCAAGGCAATGACACGGATCGATAATTTTGTATAGATATACTGTCCCGTGTAGAAACACAGATCGATATAGATATACTGTCCCATGTAAAATCTTTGGACAACCATAATATAGGTATACTGCCCGTGTATAAGCCCAACCCAGGTGTGGAAGAAAAATTGGAGCTAGAATCGTGAAATTTCCGAGGTTCGATTATGATATCTCGGGAATTAATAGACGGAATGGAATAATAGATTGCACAATCGAAAGAAAAAAATAACATTCTATTCACTAAATGTCATTAGATTTCCGATTCATCCCTTCAGTTATGAGTATAATCAAGTTGAAGTTCAAATAAATTCCATTTTAACGATATTTTCGATACTTTGGCGTATATAAGAGTGCAGCAGCGCTCGCCGAGGTATCGTCACTGAGGCTACTCTCTACTTTTTTAAATACTTGACGACGAGACGCTGTCGCGTCTCTTAATACAGGGTTGCAAATAATGCATTGAAAAAATAATTGAATTAGCACTTGGATGAATTTTTTTTTTATTTCCTAATTCTGAACACTTGGATTAAAAATGATTTTTTATTTTGTAATCCCGCGATGAGGATTAAAAATAATAATAAAAAAATGATTTCAATAACAAGAATATGAAATTTAAAGGGATTTTTCACAGGTAGGTGAAATATAAAAAATGCTCTTTTTAATTAACTTGCAACAAGTCACTCTGTGAAACGCCTGTGATAATAAGGGGTGTGAATGCGCTACAGGTGAGAGTGGATGGAAACGAGAGAGCGAGTATAGCTGTCTCACTTGCACCAATATGTACGAAATGCACGGAGACACATGGAGACCCGAGAGCAATATATCCGGCGTTGACCCGCCGGCGCCATGACGCTTCGGCTCGTTTCCCCTCACGTGCTTCTCGATAGATGGTAACTGTCATTATGGACCGCATGTTTAACATGGGAGTGTTCACCCACTGATGAGATCCCCCGTCGGAACTCATTGAACGTGTTGATCATCGAGGATCGAATGCGCATGGGCTCGATGGAGTATAACTCCTCGAGAAGTAAAACTCGTCGAGAGTCGAGCGGTTCCGATCCTTACTTGAATTTTGCTCTCCGTACGGTCATCGCTACAATGTCTATACCTATATATTCTATCACGGGGTGTACCGGAATAAGCGTCGATAAATATGTATATAGATATAGGGACAGATAGAGAGCAAGAGAGCGAGGCAGAGATATATATAGGTATACTAAGTCTGAGGATCGAAACCTCTCACGAGGCGAGACGTTTCGATCCTTAGCTGAATTTTGCTCTCCGTATGGTCATCATTATTCATTACTATACCTATACCTATATACATTAACACGGGGCTCACAGGAATGAACAGGCGTATATATACATATGTAAGCAGAGATCTCAATATTAATATTTTGGGATCTCTCATCACGAAATTCCATTTAAATAATACAGGAAAAAAAATGTTTATCCTTCGAAATGTCATACCTCGACTTCAAGTCCCCGTACCAAAATCTGCGATACATATTCTTATAGGGAATGGAACGCTTTACAAAAAAGGTCTCTCATGATTTTTTGAAAAACTCACTCCTTCAAAAGTTATGCAAAGTTAAAATTGAATTTAGAGTAAATTTTTTTTTTTTAGTTTCCGGAAAAATGTTGAAATTTTTTGCTAAATATCGTGAAATTTTTTTTGAAAAAAAGTTTGAATTGCATTATCGTAAATAACTTAATTTTTAAAGAAATGTCCAACAGTAGTTTACACAAAGTTGAGGTAAAAAATTTCAAAGTTAAAATTTGTTTGTTCTGTGTCATTTAAATCTAAAATATAAATTCGCTACGAGAGACTTCTAAATATATCAACATTCGGAGTTCTGCTTTCAACAGTCATTTTTTTCACTTCCCCGAAAGTATTTAATCGGAGATTTCAAAAAAAAAAATAATAATAATAATCTAATTTTGTGAATCAGTCTAATATACGTATACAGAGAGAGATATATATATATATAGGTATCCTGAGTCAAGGGGATCCCCCGTCGGAACTCATTGAACGTGTTGATCATCGAGGATCGAATGCGCATGGGCTCGATGGAGTATAACTCCTCGAAGAGTAAAACTCATCGAGAGTCGAGCGGTTTCGTTCCTTACCTGAATTTCGCTCTCCGTACGGTCATCGCTGCAATGTCTATACTTATATATTCTATCACGGGGTGTACAGGAAGAAGCGTCGATAAATATGTATATAGATGTATAGAGAGAGAGATAGAGCAAGAGAGCGAGACAGAGATATATATAGGTATACTAAATCTGAGGATCGAAACCTCTCACGAGGCGAGACGTTCTGATCCTTACCTGAATTTCGCTCTCCGTATGGTCATCATTACCATACCTATACCTATATACATTAACACGGGGCGCACAGGAATGAACGGGCGAATATCTCTCTATATTATATAAAATTATCGCCGCCGCCGCCGCCACCGCCGCTGTGTACAAGAATCGAGGCCATGGCCAACTTCACCCCGCTCGAGCCTCGATTCCATGGCCAACTTCACCCCGCTCGGTTCTAGGTTTGGGTTTGGAGGTTTGGGTTTGATGGTATATATCTCTCTATATTATATAAAATTATCGCCGCCGCCGCCGCCGCTGCCGCTGTGTACTAGAATCGAGGCCATGGCCAACTTCACCCCGCTCCACTGTGGGTAGATTCACAGAAAAATCGGCAAAACTAGGCCGATGTGCGTACTGGAAAATGCAATGGTGATTCTTAAGTTTTTAACCTCGCTGATTTCAAATCTGGAATCAAAATTTCGAAAAAACAAAATGGCGGACCGGAAGTGACTATCTGCGTTACTAAAAAGAATCCGATTTGAGTAGGGATCGGTAAATTAGCGGTTTAAAAGTCACTGATTAAAAATCTCAAATCCAAATTTTGAAAAAACAAAATGGCAGACCGGAAGTGACTATCTGCGTTACTAAAAAGCATCCGATTTGAGTAGGGATCGGTAAATTTGCGGTTTAAAAGTCACTTATTGAAAATCTTGAATCAAAATTTCGAAAAAACAAAATAACGGACCGGAAGTGACTATCTGCGTTACTAAAAAAAATCCGATTTGAGTAGGGGTCGGTAAATTTGCGGTTTAAAAGTCACTTATTGAAAATCTCCAATCAAAATTTCGAAAAAACAAAATGGCGGACCGGAAGTGACTATCTGCATTACTAAAAAGCATCCGATTTGTGTAGGGATCGGTAAATTTGCGGTTTAAAAGTCACTTATTGAAAATCCTGAATCAAAATTTCGAAAAAAAACAAAATGGCGAACCGAAAATATATTTTTATCTTACTCATAAGCAACTTTTGCTATCAGAAATCAATATTTGTGTTTTGAAGGTTGTTTTTTATAAATTTTGAATGAGATTTGGGGAAAACAAAACGATTGTCTGGAAGTGAGGGAAAGTTTTCAAATAATTTCGGAAAATTAGTTATAAATCATTTTTAACGAATTTTATTGCTAAATACATTTGAAACAGCAATCGACACTTAACGAATTAAATTTTACCGAAAATAATACGTGCGTTACATAGAATAATTAATAATTAATAATAATAATAATAATATTAATTATTAATAATTATTCCTGATTTCAATATTAATCATAATCGTCAGCGTCGGAATCGCGATCGCCGTCGTCAGAGGAATTGGTGGATTCTGATTCGTCACTCGTGTATTCCATTAATTCACCTAAACCATACTTATCGCGAGAACTATCGGTACAGAGCAAAAGTTGCAATGCTTCTGGTGATAAACTTTTTGCTTTTTTCGGATACTGCTTGCCCATGCTCGATATGTACGGATCTGAAGTTAAGAGGAGTCGATTGAAAACGTCTTGCATGGTCGCTGTTCTCGAGTGTTTTCGGGCTAAACACTCGCGATATTTTTTAATGTCCTTGTTACGGGCTTCCTGTGCGTCTTCTGACATTTGCCCGATAGGAAGCGGGGACCATTCAATTATCAAAGGACCGTGAATCAAAACTTTGTGAACCGTAGTTGGCATGCAGTACCAAGAATACAAAGTTACGAACATTTCGGCGGTTTCAAGACTATATTGTTTGAAAGCAGTTACATTTACGGCAAAGCCACTTGAAAGAACTTGCAATATTATGTGGAATCTTTTCATAATATTCTCGTCCAAACCCAAAATTCTTGATGAAATTTGAGTATTTTCCAAAAAACGTCGCGCAGTGTTTCCGTCGTTACTGCTACCAAACCCTTGTTTCGGTTTATCAACATCAAGATGCAACTCTTTCTTGAATGCGGCTTGAATAACTCGTTTTCGCTCAGCAACTACTTTTTTTTCTTCATCTTTTCGAGTTTGCCACTTGTGAACACCGATTTTATAGCCGATGTGCAAGAAGCACTCAAAAAAACGGATCCACGCATGCAACGTTGATAATCCAAGTTCGAGTCGAGTTCTGTCAACGTCTACAGTTTTCATCAGCTCTATGTCATTAAATTGCGATGATGTGCGATTGCATATATAGCAACGCATTGCGGATTTTGTATTTGTCACGGAGTTGCAAACTTTGCCGTCAATCATAGTGAAATACAGCTCGTATTTAACAGTAACTTCCTTCCCGTCAATAAATGTCGTAAAAGGGGTGAGAGACTCGATCTGATTATCAACGTGTTGCCGTTCCTGAATCGTTGACGACACAGTTTCTTTTAAAAATTGAATTCTAATAGGGCGACAATACCGTGGAGATGAGGGCCTGGGATTTTTCCAAAGGACGAATTCTTTTTTTGAGATATCCGATCCTAAAATTTGCAATGGAGCTAAAGACGTTAAAAATATACTCGCATCAGAACTCTCAGCATTCGTAAACTTTTGTTTGTATTCACTGTGCCCAGAGCTTCCATCACAACCCCATTTACAAATTAGTCTTAAATTCTTCGATTCTTCAGGGCGCAAAGAGTTAATCCCGTCAGTTTGCAACTTTAGAATTCTGTCGCAAGTGTGATCAATCAAAGACTGTAATTTCACTTCGGCTAAAGTCTCAGTTACCGTTATATCTGAAGGGTAACAACGGTTTTTAGCAGCAACGACTTTTGCGTGCGATGGATAAATAGCAACTTTTTTTTTTCTCAAAGATCGCCTGATGTCTATGTATTGCTGTTTTGTTAGTTTTGCATTTACAAAATCTATCAGTGCTTCATCTCCAGACATCTCAACTAGCCGTGGATCTATCGACGATTCATATGCTGTTCGGTATCTCGCAGCTCTTGAGGGAGATTTTGTTGTGATGTTTTTTAAAATAGTGGCAGCATCGCTTAATCCTGCAGAACTGAGTCTCATCCTGGTGGCCAAACTTAATTCCTCCACGCAATGCTTTTCACTGACTTCTAAAGCCCTTCTTTTCTTGGTACGTTCACTCGACTCTTCGAAACTCAATTTTCGAGGTCGCCCAGATACACCTGAAGTTGATGGCTCTCCAATTGGTTTCGTACAATTCTGAAAAAAATAGCGCGAGCGTTGTACTATACATCTTGACCCATAACTCGAGTTTTCGAAACATCAATAAAATTAATTACCAAAATAGTTATTGAAGTTTGCAACCATTTTTCATTTTTTTTTTTAAATGCATCGTGGCTTCTGTGCACTTCGAGCCATCTACTTTTGATATTACAAAGTAATTTTTTTAATGAATCCTTTTCATTGTTGTCAATCGTGAAAGATTCGGATGACTCAAGAGTAATTTTTTCCTCAAAAATCTGAAGTTGCTCATCCAGGCACAATTTAAATTTCTCCTTAATCATTCCAAAAATATCCTGATAAGTGCACGTGTAATCCATGGCACGTAAACCTAGAATAAAACAAGTATGATAAACATTTACTAAAAATGAATGTGTTCATGGGAAAATTTTTAATCTAATTGTAAATGATAGAATAAATTATTGTAACATTTTGAACACCCGTTACATGAATCATGACTCTTTACGAATAGATCACTGGGTAGAAAATTATTTTATATTCCACAAGGACCGGCTATTGTCCCCAGCAGGTATACGTTTACCTGCTGGGGACTATGCGCCCAGCCTGAACAAAGAAGCCAAGCGTTGCGCGACATGAGAATTCCGGTTCCCAAAGCCAGATATGCAACAATCTGCAGAATTTTTTTTATAAATTCTAATCTTAATAACATTATCAATAGGCTACAATGTTCAAAAGTCTGGGATCTCCTGGGATCACAACTATTTTTATACTTCTTTTGGAAAAATAAATTTACAAGCTTGCTTAAAATGCATACATTGAACACTCTTTTATACATACAATATTTCAAATTTCAAAAAACTATTTGACATGATAATATTCTACATACCTTCAAGATTATCTCCCATTTTACCGATTTGAAATCGGTAGCGTAGAACAAAATATATTTCACTTTGCGCGAATCGAAAATTTCAGCGTACAAAATCGCTACGTTCTTCACTCTCGAACGGTCGAGTTCAGACTGTCGTAAGTCGAGTACCGCGAAGGGTAGGGACCGGTCCTTTTACAATAGGGCGTACAAATACCTGGTCTTTGAAATGACATACATAGAAATACGAAATGAGAACACTCAATTTTTGGGTTTTGCCGATTTTTCTGTGATTCTGCCCACAGTGCGCTCGAGCCTCGATTCCATGGCCAACTTCACCCCACTCGGTTCTAGGTTTGGGTTTGGAGGTTTGGGTTTGATGGTTTGGTTTTGAAGGTTTGGGCTTGCGATATAAAATATAAAATTATCGCCGCCGCCGCCGCTGTGTACAAGAATCGAGGCCATGGCAAACTTCGACCGACTCGAGCCGCCATTCCATGGCCAACTTCACCCCGCTCGGTTTTAGGTTTGGGTTTAGAAGTTTGGGTTTGGAGGTTTAAGTTTGGAGGTTTGGGTTGGGAGGTTTGGGCTTACATTAATACGGGGTGCACAGGAATGAACGGGCGTACATATACATATATGAGCAGAGATCTCATTATTAATATTTTGAGATCTCTCATCCCGAATTTCCATTTAAATAATACAGGAAAAAAAATGTTTATACTTCGAAATGTCATACCTCGACTTCAAGTCCTTGTACAAAAATCTGCGATACATATTCTTATAGGGAATGGAACGCTTTACAAGAAAGCTCTCTCAAGATTTTTTTGAAAAACTCACTCCTTCGAAAGTTATGCAAAGTTAAAATTAAATTTAGAGTAAATTTCACTTTTTTTTTTAGTTTCCGGAAAAATCTTGAAATTTATTACTAAATATCGTAAAATCTTTCCTGAAAAAAAAGTTAAAATTGCATTATCGTAAATAACGTAATTTTTAAAGAAGTGTCCAACAGTAGTTTACACAAAGTCGAGGTAAGAAATTTCAAAGTTCGAATTTTTTTGTTCTGTGTCATTTAAATCTAAAATATAAATTCGCTACGAGAGACTTCTAAATATATCAACATTCGGAGCTCTACTTTCTCGAGGCATCTTCTTAACTTCACCGAAAGTATTTAATTGGCGATTTAAAAAAAAAATCTAATTTTGTGATTCAGTCTAATATACGTAAACAGAGAGATATATGTAGGTATGCTGAGTCAGTGGGATCCCCCGTCGGAACTCATTGAGCGTGTTGATCATCGAGGATCGAATGCGCATGGGCTCGATGGAGTATAACTCCTCAAGGAGTAAAACTCGTCGAGAGTCGAGCGGTTTCGATCCTTACCTGAATTTTGCTCTCCGAACGCTCATCGTTACAATGTCTATACCTATATATATGTATTATCACGGGGTGTACATATGATGGACATATATGTATACAGATATAGAGTTTCAAGATATACTGGTACTCAGAAAATTATGAAATTCTCAAAAACTCAAAAAAATGCGATCCTCAAATTTTGAAAAAATGTACACTACCCTTTTTATATAATTAAATAATTTGATAAAATGTCAATTTTTTAGAGTGGACAACTTTTTGACCGTTCGAAATCGCATGGAATGCATTATATATATATATATATAATATATATATGGCATTCCACGGTACTTCGATCAAAATCTTACCTTGATGATTTCGATTTTCCTCTTAATTTTTTATATCAATAAGGACATCAAAATAAAATTTACCAAATTTTTTCAGAATTTTTCAGTCACGCGTTTTTTAGAATTATTTTTTTTTTTGAAAAAAAAACGGGACAACTTTGTAAAATCTGAAGAAATTCAGAAAAATCTAATAAAATATAACAAATTTTTTGGGCTTTGTTCCATAACGGAGATTTCAATACTCTATGAGTCAAATTAAAAAAAAAAATTGACTTATAGAATTTCAAAATCTCCATTTTGGAACAAAGCCCAAAAATTTTGTTATATTTTATTAGATTATTCTGAATTTTTTCAGATTTTACAAAGAGGTCCCTTTAAAAAAAAAAAATCCAAAGAACGAGTGACCAAAAAATTCTGAAATACTTTGGAAAAAACGAGTTCAATGTGTTTTTTTATATAAAAAATTTCGAGGAAAATCGAAATGATCTAGGCAAGGTTTTGATCGGAATGTCGTGGAATGACACGAAAAAAATCTTGTTTCGATGATTTCGATTTTTCTCTTAATTCGTTACATACAATAACACAAAAAAAAAAAATCCTGAATTTTCTCAGAATCTTTTGGTCACGCGTTCTTTGGATTTTTTTTTAAGGGACCTCTTTGTGAAATCTGAAAAATTCAGAATAATCTAATAAAATATAACAAAATTTTTGGGCTTTGTTCCAAAATGGAGATTTCAAAACTCTATGAGTCCAATTTTTTATTTTTTATTTTTTGAATTTGACTCATAGAGTATTGAAATCTCCGTTATGGAACAAAGCTCAAAAAATTTGTTATATTTTTTTAGATTTTCCTGCATTTTTTCAGATTTCACAAAGTTGTCCCTTTTTTTTCAAAAAAAAAAAATAAATCCAAAAAATGCGTGGCTGAAGAATTCTGAAAAAATTTGGGAAATTTTTGTTAATGTCCTCATTTATATGAAAAATTTAGAGGAAAATCGAAATCATCAAGGTAAGATTTTGATCGAAATACCGTGGAATGCCACATATCTACCAGGTGTGTAAGTATGAAACCGGAATTTGCCCATAGGTGGCGCTAGATGTCGATGCAGTTACCGACACATCACGTCAGCGGTGTCTTGTTATTGTATTGATATCCGACAAAGATTTCCAACTCACAATAACACGAGTTTCATTCAGTAGCATTAGTTTATTAGAGATAAACATGTCGAGTTTTGTGCCAACAAATTACGATTTGCGGACAGCTCTACTTTTCTGTTTTCATCTGAAGAAAACCGCAGCCGAATCGCATCGAATGCTTCTGGAGGCGTTTGGTGAGCATGCTCTCGGTAAAACACAGTGTTTCGAGTGGTTTAAACGGTTCAAAAGTGGCGATTTTGACGTGAGGAACGAAGAACGTGAAAGACCACCGAAAAAGTTTGAAGACGCTGACCTGCAAGCCTTGTTGGACGAATACGACGCTCAAACACAACAACAACTGGCGGATCAGTTAAAGGTGACCCGAGAAGCCATCTCCCTTCGGTTAAAAGCCATGGGAAAGATACAAAAGGTGGGGAAATGAGTTTCATACTTTCGAAATTCCGGTTTCATACTTACACACCTGGTATATAAAATATATCTGTATATAATATATATATATATATATATATATATATATATATTATATATAGATAAATGTGATTATTTGTTGATCCGGTTAACGAAAGCCCGGCTTCCGTTAGTGCTTACGTAACGACTGTATATATCATAATTTTTCGTTACATTCATCACTGGTGATAATTGTCAAGCAAAAATGCGAATAGAAGAATAACAGGGAATGGTAATTTAGAAAAACAACGAAATTAACGGAAATAAATTACGACAATTCGCAAACATTAATCATGTTAACAAAAATTTGTATTTCAATACTTCTGTTTCCCAAGAATTTGAAGATGAAAAAATAATTGTTGGCTTAAAATTAAAAAAAAAGATTGTCGCAACGTAATTAACTATTAACGGTTGCATGCACAAAAGGAAATGAAGTGTTAAAAAACAATCGTCATTTCAATAGTAGAATAGTAAAAAAAAATACGTTTCCATTGAAAAGATTACTTTATTAATAATATGTAATCTATGCGATTTTTGCAGTAACATTTTTTTAAGAGTTCAATGTTTTATTATTTCATGTGAAAATGCCGTTTTAATATTTCATCCAATCGTCAAGATCGTACATATATAATGTAACGCAAAACAAAGAGGGAAACATCCTATGCCTATTTTTATTAACAATTAATAAAAGCTTGTCTTCGAAAAAAATTTCGTTCATTTATTTTTTAGTTTTCAGTATTTTTTACACAAAATGTTTCGCAAAACTTTTTGTACAAAAATTGTGTTGCAAATTTTGTTAGACAAAATTGTTTCACACAATTAATCTGCAACATTTTTCTACAAAATTTATGCAAGCAAATTTGTTCACAAAATTTTTGGAAAAAGACTGTTGCGCAAATTATTCGTAGAGAGATGTTGTAAAGCAATTGCTAAAAACTATTTTGTGAACAAGATTTTGCAAAATAATTTTTTTGCAAAAATTTTGTGAATCATTATTTTTTGCGAAAAATCATGCGAAACATTTTTTTGCTGCAAAAAAATTTTGCGAAACAATTTCTTGCAAGCGCAAAATTTTTTGCACACAAACCATTTTGCAAAATTTGTTAGACAAAATTGTTTCACACAATGAACCTGGAGCATTTTTTTGCAATTCCACAAAATTTTTGGAGAAAGACTGTTGCGCAAAATTTTCGTAGAGAGATGTTGCAAAGCAATTGCTTAAAACTATTTTGTGAACAAAATTTTGCTCGTAACTTTTCAAAAGTCGATTTTAAGCAATTGCTTTGCAACATCTCTCTACGAAAATTCTGAAAGACTGCTTTCAGTAAGTACGAAAAAGTAGAACATTTGTAACAAAAAGTAGAAAATTTTAACAAAATCAAAAATGGTCAGTTTCACGAATTGGTCGGTTCGTAAGGAATTCCTCAGTCTCCTCTCCGTGCAGATCTTCGTGCCCGCCGCTCGTTAGCGATAGAGAGAGAGAGAGAGTGAATGAGATAGAGGTATACGTAGCTATACACTACGCACCAAAATCCCTATCTTAAGGTGCATGAGGCCCTAGGGCGCATGGGGCATGTAAAATATATACCTTATTAGAGCCCTTGTATTAGGCTCCCCGGTATACGCGTATATTTTGCGCAACCGTTACGCCCTTTTATGACTCAGTCGTTGTCACGCACTGCACATATCTATTTCCTCTATGGGCCCATTGCGACGCGTGTGTCTCCAAGTTTGAGTTCACGGTCATGGAGCAACATTATTTACATTCGCGCGTGCAATTTTGCTGCCAAAGATTTTGAAGGAGAGGCGGAACATCTTCACCTTCTTCGTTGATGAGGGGGTTTTATGCCGTCTGTCATATTCCTGTCGCGGTTCGAACTAGCTCGGCATCGAGTATTTTTCCATAAATGTTTCCGCGCTCTGCAAACCAAAAAAATGTAAAAAAAAGAAAATGATAAAAAAAAAATGAATTGAAAAAAACGGTTGTGCGTGAAACTGCGCGAAATAATAAATAGTGTAAAAAATAAAAATGGTAATAATAAAGTGTAAAAATAATAATTATAAATAGTGTAAGAACATTGCCCCTTGCATAAAACATTGGCAGGAGGAGGAGGAGTGCGTCGTGAGTGTGTGTGTGTGTGTGAGAGAGAGAGAGCGAGAGAGAGGGCTGGGGAAGCGCGCCGCTCTGACGAAAGTAGTGGGGGAAACTCGGGACTTCTCCACCACTTTTTCGTCTAATAATAATAATAATAATAATAATAATAATAATAATAATAATAATAATAATAATAATAATAATAATAATAATAATAATAATAATAAGTATAATGTTAATTAGTGAGCGGCCGTGTTGATGAAATAATATTAGGTCGATTTCGCCTACGATGCGGCCATAAATTCTCGATGTGGTAGGAGAATAATGTAACGCTTTTTCTTCTTATGACGTTTTAATCCGTAATTGGGATCTTCTTCAGATATATTTTCTCTCTATAACAAATCTTATATATATATGAAAGTTTGAGTACAACATGTTAATCGTTTTGTATCATGTAATATTCATAATTAATCATTGACTTATTCTAAGAGATGGAAACTAGCGAGATCATACAGCAATTGTTTTATAGTAATCTGATTGTTCATAAGACTAACCTCATTAAGGGAATGATTCCTAATTTCTCTGGTTTGCATCTTGGACCACCATCTTTAATTTGTAATTTTTTTCGATGAATAATCAGTTGCGTTTTCATAAACGAGAGTGACTATGGGTGATTCATTCATCTTTTATGTTGTGATGTACAGAATATGATCGTTGATTGGCGATCAATATTATCTATGGAGCTTATTAATGTGGAATACAATTTTCGAATGTAAATAAGGACTGTTAAGAAAGTGTAAATTTTACCTGTCACATTTGCGATTAGTGTAATCCAAGATGCCAGATGAATTAGAAATCACGATATAACTTTACATTATGTGTATTGTCGACACTGAGGCTAAAGAGCGACTACACAATGTTCAATATCATCGAGGAGATAGGCGGGTTCTATAATTTCTCAGATCAGTGCCGTAAATAGCAACTGGAAATTTCATTTTCGTGTGTTGTGTGGTCGAACGTTGGTGGTTCAATTTTGATCTCTTAAATCTAAAATTTTTTTAATACGTCTATTGCGATAAAATTTTTAATGAGGTATTTGAATTTTCCTTAATACGTCAATTATGATAAAATATTGAATATCAATGCGTAAATAAATAGTTTTAATTTTTTTATTATAGCGATAATTGTGTGGTGTCAATGTATAAAACAGGGGGTTGTAATATTTTAACCTAAAGTGTCGACTGAAATATTATTACATTTTATTCAAGTCATAATACTGTATTGTAAATTGAGCTTAGTTTGTTTATATCTATTCGAAAGTTTATGGAATTAGTGTGGGTTTTGATTTGTATCATTTCAAAAAGTAATCTTTTTTTAAGCCATTTTTTGCAATTTAGAATTTTCACGTCATCAAAACTAAAGTTATGATTTAGTTCAATTGCGTGTTTTGCGAGTGCAGTATTTTGTATGTTAGGATGATTTCGACTGTTTTTGTGTTCTTTTATACGGGTTCTTAGGTACCTTTTTGTTTGTCCAATATATACCGAATCACAATCCTCACAATCAATTATGTATACTACATTTGATTTATTTTGGTTATCAATTCTGTCTTTGGTGGAGCCTTTGATGAATTGAATGTTATGTTTATTATTAGTTACCATAGTAATGTTGTAATTTTTGAATAATCGAAAGAGCTGGTGATAGTTGTTTTTGGTATATGGTAAGTTGATTAGTCGTGAGGTATCGAAGTCGTTATTGTTGCGTGGTTGAGAACTAATTACTGATAATCTGAGTTTTATAATTTTATCTGTAAATGAATCCGGATAGCAATTTTGTGTCATAGTGAGATTGATGAGTTCTAAGTTTTTTTGATGGAATGATAATTTAATTGCTCTGTCCACTAGCATAAATATGATTCCTTTTTTTTTGGGAGAGTGGATGATGTGAGAAAAAATTACTGAATCTACCTGACCAGGTTGGCTTTCGATACCAATCAGTGATTATAGAGTTATAGGTGCGGATCAATAAGATGTCAAGGAAGGATATTTTATTGTCTTTTTCGATTTCGGTAGTGAATTGTAATTTTGTGTGATACGAGTTGAAATTATTTAAGGTTGAATCTATTTCGTCAGTAGGGAGAGCCATTATGATATCGTCCACATATCTTTTGTAAAGCCGAAGAGTGAATTTTAGTTTTTCTAAGCAGGTTGTTTCTAAGTCAGTCATGCCTATGTTTGACAAGATCGGAGCAAGAGGCGAACCCATAGGTAGGCCAAAAATCTGTTGGTAAATTTCGTTTTGGAAGGTGAAATATGTGATGAACATAATGAATTCGATTGTTTTGATAACTTCGTCTAATGGGAATTTATCTGTGAACAAATTGGATCTTTTTTGTAAGCTTTGAATAATTAATTCCAATGGTACGTTAGTGTAAAGTGATATTGCATCAAAAGAAACCAGTTTATAATGATTTGGAATTGTGATATCTGAAACGAGCTTTTTTACTTCAAAGCTATCTTTGATGTATGAGTATGGTGTTTCGAATAATTCTGAGAATCTTGATTGGATGAATTCTGCTAGTTTATGTGTTGGACTATTAATGGATGATACTATTGAACGAAGAGGAAAGTTATTTTTATGAATTTTCGGAAGGCAATATAGTCGAGATAGAATGCAGTTTTCTGCTTTTAAATATTTATGTTTCATTTCATCGATGATTTTTAGATTTTTCCATCTTGTCAAAATGTTATTTACGCTTTTTTGAAGATTATTTATCGGGTTTTTTGTTACCAATTTGTAAGTTTGTTACGTACCGAGAGGCACGTTTCAAGGATAAATATAATTGTTATAAATCGAAATGCTTTTAGAGAATAGAGATCTAGCATCTGATTAGTAGATATGGGCGCCTCTACACCGTCCCATACGGGCTCGGCCACTCCTGGAAGGGATGAGGGTCTCGACAATGATACAAGTTTTATACGGATGAATGATATAACAGAGAATTTATTATAATGAAAGTACGTGAAATCAGAATGAGGAGGAAGACGGCGCTTACAATAAATACGGCGTCTTTCGAATACAAACAGAAGACTTACATTGGTAGACGGCCGGAGCTCCGGGAATATCGCGCGCTACAATTGTAGGTGTATGTAGGTGTCGCACAGACGCGGTATGGACTTTGATCTTCGTTTCGGACGTCAACTTATCGTTACACTTAAAGTTCGTATTCGCACTTAAAGTCTCTAAATCGTGGTTATCGATTGTGGATGATTCTTGATATTGATTATTGATTCTTGATATTGATTATTGATTCTTGATATTGATTATTGATGGTTGATTGATTGAGTAGTATTATAAGTATTGAGTAATCTTGATGGTTTACTACGACCCAGAAGGGTCATAGGCACGAACTTTTAGGACGGACAAACATTTATAACGACCCGAGACTTACACGTCTACGCGAGCACCCCTGTGTAACGTCCCAAGATGACATACGAGCGGGCGTATGCATCTTATATGGCGACGCGGGAATTACGCCGCAGCGACTGGCTGAAGGCCGGAGTATTACTCCTTGATTCACCTGACGGTGGGTAGCAAGGTACTGACTCGACTTGACAACGTCCCTTGGAACGTTGGCGAGTCGAGCGAGGATTTCTGCAATTCAGCTTTTTGGAAACGGCGCGTGCATGCCCTTGGTGGCCATGCACGAACTCGCCCCAAGGTGACCGAAAGGTGCCATTGACCGAAAAGTTGCTGAATGCGATTTGCGACACATGGGGTGATCGCCACACACGAGTCTCGGGAATGCGCTGACGAGAGCGTCAGGACGGTAGTGCGAGTCAACGTCCGCTCTTGTGAAATAAAATTTAACGCGAAAAGAGGGACGTGACACCCACCCCCCCTACGGATTAGATGACGCCCTCGTCATCGGTTGGATCGATAGTGGCAGATAAACCTGTGCAAAGATCAGGTTTTTATATAATTATTCGCGCGCAAAATCTGCAAATCTTTGCTTCCACGTTACTTTATGCAATGAAAAATATGCTCCTTTAATTAGACACGTTGTGCAGCAACCGTCGTATGTGGGATGTTTCCCGCAAGTTGACCAAAATTTCCCGCAATTGTAGTGATGTGGTTTCGTCTTTCCCCCATTCACATCATGCGACGTTTTGTTTAATTCCCTTAAGAATTTGCATCTATTCCGTCTTCGAGAATTTTTAAGTATTTCGGTCTAGAATGGGCTCAGAGGGAATCTGGGGATTGGTTGAACTCGAGGCGAAAAGAACCTGGCAAAACTTTGGAATTTATTTTAATTTTTTTTTTGTTGAAGTTTATAAGCCAAAATTAGAATGATCTTCATCATTCCTACGGCAATTGACTCCCGAGCAAGGGTTATGGTTGAAGGAAGGGTGAAGGAGAGAAACGAATTGGTTAATTCTGTGATCGGATCCTCTTATTACCACGAACTACAATCACAACCGAAGACTTTCGGTCTCCGTTGCTGGTCGTACTACTAATATTTTTTTTTCATGTATGGTTATCAAGGGCTCATGTTGAACCGCCCGTTGTAGGGTCAATAATGTTAGGTGGATTTGAACTGATGCGAGTTATATTAATTATAACATCTTTGAAATTATCGGTGTATCTTTTTAAAATTTAGTGACATTAGTAGGGGAAATTTTGAAAGGGATAATTTATTTGTATCAAACTGTTAACAAAATATGGATTGCTCATTCCCCAGTTATTCATAAAAGGGTGCTAAACATTTACGCTCAATAATAACGTAGAGAAGATGAGGATATATGCGGGCCTATTTAGTAATAATTTCCTACCTAATAGTAATATTTAATTCTTTAATTTTAGAAGATATTTAAATTTTTTTCTTTTAAATAATAAAATGAAGGAGGAAAATTCAACGCTTGCTAGACCAAGGTCTCTACGCGCATCGCTATATACGCAAATAATTGTTCTTCTACACACAAAAAAATATAGTTTGTTATACCAATTCGAAAGTTTATTTAAAGATATATATATTTTTTGGAATATGAAAATTTTTCAAAGTCGGAAGAAAAGCGATTTTATACGTTCGGGCGTAATTGAATGTAAGCTGAAAAGGAAATAAATCAATTTATATAGAATGGTTTATACAAACGACTTTCGGCAAACATGAATTTCCAAATTATCACAAAATTGACAAGGTTTTTAATAGCCAAACATAATTGATAATATCATTGAAATTTCAGGAGTTGAGGTAGAATAATATTAATTTGTCGAAACTTGAAAATTCAGTCGATCGAGTTCCGCATCTTATTATTTTTGTGACAGAAGATTTTTTATGATTAGATTTTATTATTATTTAATAATGGTCGAATATTTTGTCGCTAAATTTTCCAATTTAGCCGATCGATCGAAATCTAACATTATTCGAATATAATATTTTTATATTCTAATTCAAGATTTTGAAATTTTAAGTTAGTATTTATGTCGTCATTTCATTTGACATCTGAAACGTATATTTGCTATATACGTATATTAGCTATTATAAATCGAGCGAATCAGAGGTTGCGCAACTTTTGGACTTCAAATTTTTTTATAATTAACCCTCGAAGTAAAGGATGTACTGTCGAGACAGTCGAGAATAAATCAAAATATATCGGTAGTTGAACATTAGACGATTTTGTGATTCCAATTTTTTTGTTTGATATCAGAGAAACTGAATATTTTTTCTCTTTTTCTTTCTTATTATTATTATTTTTTTTAAAATCATTTTTATTGATATCTATATATTTTCCTGCTCTTCCCTTTTTTTTGTTTGAGAAAAGGCTAGCGCAAGTCTCTGGAAGTGAGGTTTGAGTAGTTTCGGTGTTACTCTAGAGAGCTCGATGGACAGTCCACCAGCTGGTATGGTAGCCTAGTACTGGCGACTGGACGATCGGGACTCGTAGAGTTTGTGTGTAATCCTCGGAGTGTTCAGGAGCTAGAACGTTCTGACCGGTATGGTAGCCTGTATCAGGTGGGCTAGTCCGTCGAAACTTCGGATTTGTTTGCGAATGTGCACGTGTAATTTTCGGAACCTTCGCCCCCACTGCAGGCCGGTATTGTAGCCTGTACCAACGGCGGAAAGCGTCAGAACCTACGATTTGTCGTGTTAATGGCGAAATCGGGGATAAATGAATTTAGTTAACTAATTATTCAATTTGATAAATGGGTTCCCTTTTTTTTGTATTTTCCCCTTAATTTAGAAAAGGAAATTTTAGTCTTTTTTTTTCTTTGAAAAGTTTCCGTTTAGAAATTATGAGAAAAATTTTATAAAAATATCTAATTATCTCTATCCATTTAATTGATGTGTTACTAGATCCTCTTCAAATTTCACTTGTGCAAGATATTAGCGAAAGGGTGATTTAAAAGGGGAATATAATAAAATCAAATATCTCAAAAGAAATAAAAGGGAAATAATTAATTATTAATCATTGGGTTCGAAAAACCTAGCTATTCGAAAATACCTCGAACATCGATAGTCGGACCTCGAGCGTGTAAGGTTTTGAGTGAGGTCGCATATCTTCATATCCTATGCTTTATTTTTTTTCAATTTTTAATTAAGTAAAATAGTTAAATGAATCTATCTGGACTAATCAAATTCTGAACTAATAAAATTCATTTTATGATGTAATATTTTAATTGGAGGTTTTTTTTTTTTCAATCAAAATATTGTTCACATATCGAAAGGTTAGAATTTTGGAGGTATCCGATTTAATTTGTTGATTTAATCTAACCATCTCAACAATATGCCCTGTCATAACCATTTGAGTTTTAATTATATAAATTTTTAAAATCAGATTTAAATAATTTTATCATTGAACTTTGGATTTCAATTTTCCCTTCAAATTTGGTAGAATAAACTTTATGAATGCCAAATCGAGTATTGGATATATACCAGAACATTAGAAACCTTTTTTGTTACGCTTAAAGCTGGAAAAATATATTTTTAGATTTTATTTCCCCGAGGAAATATTTTCGAATGGGTTTTATTTTAATTTATTAATTTAGGACAATCACCTCGATAATAGATAGCCCTTATTTCATTATGCCGATTCGAAATTTTGAACATTCCGCTTCATTTTGATTTTGAGAAAGTATTAATTTTATGAAATATTTCTTTAATTTTGTATTTATCTTTCTAATGATAAATTTGATGAATCAATTTCAATGTGCGAAATTCGCGAAATAAGGTAAAATCACGTAAATAATTTTTTCTAGCGCCCGTGTGCTCGCTTTTGCGAATATACAAATTTTATTATCAAATTAATCATTTTTACTTATTTATCTTAATTTCTTCGCTTCAATTCGCTGAATTCCGCACAGCATAAATTATAAATGTATTGGATCGAAAATTATATGTGCCCGGAAATTAAGAAAAATATTTTTAATTTTTTTTTTATGGGGTATTATTCGATTACAAACTATGTAGAAATATGATTTCAGTCATTTAAGCTTGAAGAATAAATTTAAATAAATTTTGTCAAAATTTTGAATTTTCATTTTTTTATGGGATAATTTAAAAGCGTGTTTAATATTGACGAGACCATCGAACTTCTCAGGAGTGCGTGGTAAAGGCAGAGATCCCACCGCTGCCACCAAAACTTGTTACGTACCGAGAGGCACGTTTCAAGGAAAAATATAATTGTTATAAATCGAAATGCTTTTAGAGAATAGAGATCTAGCATCTGATTAGTAGATATGGGCGCCTCTACACCGTCCCATACGGGCTCGGCCACTCCTGGAAGGGATGAGGGTCTCGACAATGATACAAGTTCTATACGGATGAATGATATAACAGAGAATTTATTATAATAAAAGTACGGAAATCAGAATGAGGAGGAAGACGGCGCTTACAATAAATACGGCGTCTTTCGAATACAAACAGAAGACTTACATTGGTAGACGGCCGGAGCTCCGGGAATATCGCGCGCTACAATTGTAGGTGTATGTAGGTGTCGCACAGACGCGGTATGGACTTTGATCTTCGTTTCGGACGTCAACTTATCGTTACACTTAAAGTTCGTATTCGCACTTAAAGTCTCTAAATCGTGGTTATCGATTGTGGATGATTCTTGATATTGATTATTGATTCTTGATATTGATTATTGATTCTTGATATTGATTATTGATGGTTGATTGATTGAGTAGTATTATAAGTATTGAGTAATCTTGATGGTTTACTACGACCCAGAAGGGTCATAGGCACGAACTTTTAGGACGGACAAACATTTATAACGACCCGAGACTTACACGTCTACGCGAGCACCCCTGTGTAACGTCCCAAGATGACATACGAGCGGGCGTATGCATCTTATATGGCGACGCGGGAATTACGCCGCAGCGACTGGCTGAAGGCCGGAGTATTACTCCTTGATTCACCTGACGGTGGGAAGCAAGGTACTGACTCGACTTGACAACGTCCCTTGGAACGTTGGCGAGTCGAGCGAGGATTTCTGCAATTCAGCTTTTTGGAAACGGCGCGTGCATGCCCTTGGTGGCCATGCACGAACTCGCCCCAAGGTGACCGAAAGGTGCCATTGACCGAAAAGTTGCTGAATGCGATTTGCGACACATGGGGTGATCGCCACACACGAGTCTCGGGAATGCGCTGACGAGAGCGTCAGGAGGGTAGTGCGAGTCAACGTCCGCTCTTGTGAAATAAAATTTAACGCGAAAAGAGGGACGTGACAAGTTGTGTCTGATAATAATTCGTAAGTTTTGGAGATGTAATCAGATTTGGTGAGTATTACTGTAGAATTTCCTTTGTCAGCTCTTGTGATTACTAGTTGTGGATTGTTTTTGAGGAACATTAATGTGTTTCGAATGATTTTATTTGTGTTGTGAAAAGTGTTCGGTATGTTTAGTTTATCTAGTATTTTTGTGAATTTTGTCCTAATTTCATTCTGTTTTGGAATATCGAGCAAATAGTCAATTTTGCATTCAAATTCAGCAATTGATTTGTGAATACAGGATTTGATGTCAGAAGGTTTTAGGTATGGGAAACAAAATTTTTCTCCGAGTGATAGAAAGGTAGCTATGTGCGATGGTATCGTTGTGTTTGATAAATTTACGAGCCATTTTTTTGTCTGTGTCGTTGTGATCATTGTTTGAATATTGTTCAGCGGATCATTATTATTATTGCAGATGTAATAATGTCGATCAATTGTTCTCGATAAGTCAAAAAAGTTCGTGTTTTGTGGATAATCACTTCTATTTTTGTGATGTTGAGCCGTATTATTGTTTTGTTCAATGAGAGATTGTGATGTTACAGTTCTCAAAAATTCCCCGTTGTTGAAAATATGATTATGAATGTTGTGAGTTCTTTCCATTCTAAGAATGTTGAGTTTTTTTTAATGTTTTATGTACCAATTTTTGGATAGTCTATTAATTCTCATTTGTTCAAAATCAAAGAATTTTTTGTGAATGATAGTTGGGGTTCGATTAATTATCACTGTATTCTTATTTATTTCTCGATTAAGATTTTTGATTTTGTAATTGAGATCGTCAATTTCAATATTCAATATGCAAACTGCAAGATGCAAACCAAAGAAATTAGGAATCATTCCCTTAATGAGGTTAGTCTTATGAACAATCATATTACTATAAAAAAATTGCTGCATGATCTCGCTAGTTTCTATCTCTTAGAATAAGTCAATGATTAATTATGAATATTACATGATACAAGACGATTAACATGTTGTACTCAAACTTTCATATATATATAAAATTTGTTATAGAGAGAAAATATATCTGAAGAAGATCCCAATTACGGATCGAAACGTCATAAAAAGAAAAAGCGTTACATTATTCTCCTACCACATAGAGAATTTATGGCCGCATCGTAACCGAAATCAACCTAATATTAATAATAATATTACCACTCTGGCGCGCAAAGTGGTGGGGCGGATTTCCTCCACCACTTTTTCGCCAGAGTGGTACACCTACTACTTACACAATTATATATAATGAAATCTTATTGCATACAATTATACATATAATTTAACAGAAATTACTTAGAATATTATGTGATGACTGGTAAAATTAATGTTTATAAAAACTAGTAAGACATATATACATATATATATATATATCTCTCTATATTATATAAAAATTTCGCCGCCGCTGCCGTGTACAAGAATCGAGACGGCCTGAAGTTGGCCACAGACTAAGCAGGGTGAAGTTAGCCATGGAAACGAGAATCGAGCGGGGTAAAGTTGGCTATGGAATCGAGAATCGAGCGCGGTGAAGTTGGCCATGGATTCGAGAATCGAGCATGGTGAGGTTGGCCATGGCATCGAAAATCAAGCGGGATGAAGTTGGCCATGGAATCAAGAATCGAGCGCGCTGAAGTTGGCCATGGATGGCCAAATTCAGCGGTTGGTTGCCGGGTGTGGAGGGAGGAGGCGTGGGATGGTGGGGAGGGGGTTGGGGAAGCTGGCGGGCGGGGGGTCGGGGTTTGGGTTAGACGCGAACCTTTACGATGCGAGGGCGAAGTTGGCCATGGATTCGAGAATCAAGCGGGGTGAAGTTGGCCATGGAATCGAGAATCTAGCGGGGTGAAGTTGGCTATGGAATCGAAAATAGAGCGAGGTGAAGTTGGCCATGCAATCGAGAATCAAGCAAAGGGTTGGGGCGGCGGGGATGGGACGGGGGAGCGTGGGGGTGGGGAAAGGCGGTGGGCGGGAGTTGAGGTTGCCGGGTGTGGAGGGAGGAGGCGTGGGATGGTGGGGAGGGGGTTGGGGAAGCTGGCGGGCGGGGGGTCGGTGCTTGGGTTAGACGCGAACCTTTACGATGCGAGGGCGCGTAGCGCCCGAGCCACACAAACCCCTAGTATATATATATATATATGTATATATTAAAACACTTGATTCCAGCATACTCGAACCCTTATAACTTAAGTAACCCCTCATCACTTAATTTCACGAACCCTGCCCACACGGAACCGAGTGTCCATTGGACGTCCATCTATCATCCATAGATCCTTAACACGTCTACATCCACGATGGACGTAATGCGGACATCCATTGAACATCCATGGTATACTTTTGATTGGACAAAATGCAATGGATCACACAGGACGTATATTGTAT
This sequence comes from Alloplasta piceator, assembly GCA_946863875.1. NCBI lineage: Eukaryota > Metazoa > Arthropoda > Insecta > Hymenoptera > Ichneumonidae > Alloplasta > Alloplasta piceator. Next base: position 30,898,138 of record OX333073.1, on the reverse strand, counting down.
GTCCACGACACGTACTATTTCTTGAGCTACAAATATACACAACACGGCCATCCATGGTATGTCCATAGGTAGACATTAAATAGCTTTTAATTCAGGATAGTAATTGAACATCCATTGGACGTTCCAGGTTCGTAAACGAAAATCACATTCGGAGGACGTCAATTGAACGTCTATCGGATGTTCCATGTAGGATTTCACATAGACGTGAACCTGGAACGTCCAATAGATGTCCAATTACTATACTGAATTAAAAGCTATTGAATGTCTACCTATGGACATGCCATAGATGGCCCTGTTGTGTATATTTGTAGCTTAAGAAATAGTACGTGTGTGAACATACAATATACGTCCTGTGTGATCCATCGCGTGTTGTCCAATCAAAAGCATTCGTCATTTAGATGTACATTTAAGTATTTCGGGCAGCTGTGATATGGGTACGCCGATTGACCGTCGTAAGTACGTACAAATTACGTCTATCGAAGGATAACGCGGAAGTTTATTCGACGTCCACGACACATATTTTTGGAGCTATAAATATATTCCGCGCGTAACTTAACAGCCAGGGGACGTCCAATAATCATTTAAGTTGGATGAAAATTTCATTCCGGGGAAGTCCATGGGACATTCCTTAAACCATTATCGGAGATTCGAAACGACAGCGATTCTATGTGCTGAAAACGTTTCGTATACGTACCCTTAGATATTTTTTAGAGGTACCTATAGACCACATAAAGTGACATTTAATGTACGTATTTAAGACGAATGCCAATATTGCAAAAGATATCTAATGATCATCTATTATACGTCCCTTAATTTAAAGGTAACACGACATTTGATCACATGCCAAAATATCACACGACAAAATATCACAACAAAATATCACGCGACAAAATATCACGCGACAAAATATCACCATGACAAAATATTACACGACAAAATATCACCGCGATAATATATCACCATCCCAGTCAACGACCAAAACATTATGAATACAAAAATATCACACTATGTACTATTTTTTTTCTTTTTAACTGCCGATTTAAGAGTTTCTGTCGGTTTTTTAGGTTTGATAAAAAAAAAATTGAATTTGGCTACTAGCTTTGTACGGATTTACACCTAGTCTATGGACGCACGCACCCCAAGGAGGCACGCACCCCACGGACGCACGCACCACACCCGATGCTTCTCACCCACCCCACAAATCCACATTTTCCGACTTCGAATTCACGCAGAGAAATGATTATTCTCGAGCCATTCACCGTTACATTAAGGATGTATAAGCGCTAGGCTTAGTATTAGATCAAACGCTGATTTTTTTATATGATATTGTTGAGGTTTAATATTCAGTACTCAAAAAATTTGCAACTCTTTGTTTTCTATGGTTCGATCGTTTGTATATAAGATACCGTAGATGAAAATAATCGAGTATATCCATTGAATGTCACGGATTATGATGATATATTGAAAAACAGGGGTCACCCAATATTCGGATTAGATATATCAAGCTAAACACGGCCTTCTTCACTTTTATTTGGCGGTTAAAGCTGGGGAGCATACGATACACCACCGGAGTCAGTCAGTTACTCGGAACAAAATAATTCTTAAAACGATATCAATTTGATATTATATGCTCTTTGAACATCATCTATGTACTTTTCACTAATATTTTGCCAAATGTTACTACCTACTGTTCCCTTTCTGCGAAATTTCAATAAGATCATGTGTATTAACTACCGCGTAGTGCTCATACATCCTTAAAAGGAGAAGTTTTTTTGATGCACCATTTGTCCGCGTTTGTGATTGTTCTCTGACTGGGATTGTAATATATTGTCGCGGTGATGATTTGTCGTGTGATATTTTTTTACTGTGATATTTTGTCACGGTGATATTTTGTCGCGTGATATTTTGTCGTGATATTTTGTTGTGTGATATTTTGGCATGTGATCAAACGTCATGGAACCAATTTAAACGCTATTGATTACACATTATCCATTAATTATAAATTTCATTATGATTATACATTATTCAAGGTCTGTGAAACAAAGATATATAAGTATATCAGCAAACTACATCGTATAAGGTTTTTACATGCATAAGTTTCTCATAAGTCAAGTTAGTGTAGGTAGGTAGGTAGGTAGGTAGGAGATTAGAAAAGTTAAGCAGCACCCCTTGAATCCAATACTTGGATGGGTGACCGCAGTGTGAAAAATCGAAAACTACTTTTTTTTCTTTTTTTCTGTAAAATATGGATATCTTGTAGGCCCCGAATATTATATAATCAGTAACAAAGTTTATAATTGATTAATAATGTGTAGTTAATAACGATTCAATTATTTAAATAAGGGACGTATAATGGATGATCATTGGACATCTTTCGGGTCACTGGTTTATTCGTCTTAAATACGTAAATCAGACGTCATTTTTTGGGGTCTAGTCCGTCTAAAAACCGTCTCAAGGTACGTATAAGGGATGTTCCCAGTACATAGAACAGGTGCCGTTTCGCACTTCTTTTAGCAGTGATAGGGATACTCATAGACGTCCCTGGGATGGAGCATTCATCCACCATGTATGGATATTGGACGTCCCATGGCCCTAATGTTCCGTGTGGGTGACTCCTCGTAAGTTATGTAAACCCTTAAAACTTCATTTCAGGATAGCTGACTCCTCATAAGTTAAGTGATCTCTCATAACTTAATCGCAGAGCCCCTGATCCCTCATAAGTTATGTAAACCCTCGAAACTTGTGTTCACGGTCTGTACTGACTTAAGGGGGAGCCTGCTTTAGGGCTTCAAAAAATCGATTTTTTCGAGGATTTTTTTGGGAAGGAAAGAAATATCTGATTGAAACGAAACTTTCAGGGTTTATTGTTATATATTTATTGTTTATTGTCATATTATGCTTGGTACAAGCATTTCGCCGAGGCGCCTCGAGTATGCATTTGTCGTGCGGCGGGAAAGATGCAGGTCGCAATGTTCATCTGAAACAAAGAACCCAACAAAATTTTTATTGTTCAATAGTATAGCTTCTAGTTAAACCAAGAAAATTCAACAAAATGTGAAAAATTCAACAATTTTTCGCAAATTGAAAAAAAAAATCACTTTTTGTTGGAAAAAAATGCACTTTTTTTTGGAAAAAAATGCACTTTAGATTGTTTAAAAAGTGGGTTAATCTTAACTTTCTTAAGGTTTTTTAGGTTCAACTAGAAGAGAATTTAATCCTGAATACAATCCATTTTGTCTCGTTTCGATAGGACGTTTAATTTTTTCTCTATCTTTCCCGCCAATTAGGAAAAATCGTAAAAATGAATCGCGCCGGTTCGCACTCCGAGTGATCCGGCCGCTCGAATACCTGCTCGACGCACAGTGGGGCCAAATCCCATTAAGCTGGCCAAAAGTCGAATACGTTACAAATTCGGCTGAAAGTCAGTACTCGGGGGTTTTAAGGATCGCTGATTACGAATCCGAAGTCAAAATTGGAAATAAAAACGAAATGGCGGATTTGAAGTCCCAAAAAGCTGGCAAAAAGTCGAAAGCGTTATAAATTCGGCTGAAAGTCAGTACTCGGGAGTTTTTGGGGTTGCTGACTATGAATCCGAAGTCAAAATTGGAAATAAAAACAAAATGGCGGATTTGAAGTCCCAAAAAGCTGGCAAAAAGTCGAAAGCGTTATAAGTTCGGCTGAAAGTCAGTACTCGGGGGTTTTTGGGGTCGCTGACTATGAATCTGAAGTCAAAAATTCATATTCAACCTCGTTTCTATTATTTATTTTTAAATGTTATTTGAAAATAAAAATAAAATATGCATAAAAAAGAATTACGGTCCTTAGAACTCGATACATTAAACTCTCTGATATTCTCTCCCCTCTGGGGCTTGACCATATAACTAAGAGTCATATGAGGGATTCTCTGTCAACTCAGCCACAGGTTTCGGTAGAAAAAAAATTAATTTGTGTGGTTTCATTTTTTTACCCTAGAACTTCGATCCGTGTCACTCTAGTGATCTTTTCGCGATATCGTCAGATATACTGAAAGACTAATTTTTTCAGTCAAAAAAGTGACCTTTTTTGAATAAAAAAATAATCATTCTATTTTTTGGTAAAAAATCAGCGTTACCGGAACGTAAAAACTATTTCAAATATTCCACTCGAATGCTAACACAAAACTACAACTTTTATGTGCGGACATTTTTTTTCAATTACTTCAAATTTCCGAGATATATTCATTTGGAAAGAAAACGGTGATTTCTAAAATTTTTAATTTAAAAATGTGAAGAAATTCACAAATTAGTAGCACTATAATATAACCAATTATGGGACACATCTGAGATGGTCGAAAAAAGTGGCTGAGTAGACAGAGAATCCCTCATATATAGATATAGCGCTCTTCAACTCGACCAACCGCGACACGCTGCTTGGATGGGTGCCAATGTATTCCAGTGTACAATGAAGACCGCAATAAAATTCAAGAAAAAGATTCAATTCAAGAAAGACATTCCGCGTCGTTAATGTACGAAATTCAAAAAACTATGTTTTATATTGCAAAAACTCGTAGCAATGACACGCGCGCAGCTAAGCGCAGCCATTTTCGATGTTTTCCATTCAATAATACATCCATCTACAACATGTGATAGGTCAGCTCGTGGAACACTGTGGAACTTATCAACTTTTCTCTACGTTTTTAGAATTTTCACTTGTAATTTTCCGTGAATTTTCGTACAAATGATTCATTTATTATTATCGCATGAACTATTATTATCAATTTTCAGTTACACAATGATTTTCTACTTACTTTCAGCTGTTGATTCCATTCGAAAAAATTCGAATCGGATATGTTGTAAAGTTTTGGCGTCCTGTTCAATACAGCGTTGAAATGGTCATTTACTGCACGACGCGTCGAGCTCGCTCGAGGGCTCCCTTTCAACTGCCATACAAAAGCAGGTATAAGGGCTAGGGCCTGCTGGTGCCAAGAATTTGACTTTCGGACTCTTCCCCCACCTAACCCACGACTAAAAATTACCGAAACTTAAACTTTATTTTTCGACTTTTGGCCAGCTTTTTGGGATTTGGCCCCACTGTGCGACGCTTGCTCACTATTTCTTCTGTAACTCCAAAAATATTTCGAATTTGCTTCTGAACTTTCAGGGACACATTCTGAGATAGTTTAGGAAGACATTTATGCGAAAAAAATCGATTTTGTGAAGCCTCTAAAGCAGGCTCCCCCCTTAAGTTTCAAAGTACATTTTTCTGGCCTATGTTCGATAAATATGGTATATGGATGAGAATAATATAAGTAGTCGATGGTGTAGTGGTTAGCATGTAAGTATTAGGACACAAGAATACGGTTGAAACAGAGGGTCAAGGGTTCAAATCAAAGTGGCGACATATTTTTTTTGTTCAAATTTTGTTTTTTAATTTTACTTGGTCTTTAGAAACTATCAACGATGAATAAGAAACCGATTTTTATTGTAATTCCTAATAAATGCGTGAAATAAAAAAAAATAAAAAAATAGTTATATATAATTAAATATAATTATATAGGGACAGTTTTCATATATAATTATATTCAATTATATATAATTATATATAATCTTTTTTCCCTGGGTGGTCGATAAAAATCTAACTTTGTGAGGAAGTGTAAAAAAATATATGAACTGATAATAATGAGAATAATAGATGAGTTTTATAAATCGATCTTTTATTTGGTCGTCACATAGAATTTTTTTTTAATGTGATATTATTTTCTTCTACAGTAATAATATATGTTTTTTATTAACAACTTTTGTTAATGGTGTGTAGCATTAATTTGTTGGTTAATAAGCGCACAGTAGTTTATCAGTTCAGAGGCACACAGCAGATTTTTAAGCGCACAGCAGCTTAATAATTTCAAGGTGTGCAGCAGCCTTTATGATTTAGTACGATGGATCTCCCTAGAAAAAGAAGGGTTCGCATTATCTTTAGTCATAGTTATAAGATCTCAATCGTCATTTGCAAATCGATACATACTATTTTTAAGTTTGTGAATAAAACCGTCCCGTAAAACCTTTTGAAATGTATATCCGAAAAAAAAAAATCAGAATAGATCTTCATGTCAGTCATGGTACTTCTTTTAATATACTTCCACATAGAAAAGACTGTTTTCTTCAGATTTGTATCACTTATAAATATTTTTTTCCCCATAAAATAATTTTTTTCTATGACTTTTGAGTAAAAATAAATTTGCACCAGGTTTTTTGAAATTCTAAATTTCTTTTCATAAAATCTAAAAACTAAGAACATTTTTATCATACATTAAGAGTGGGCCAAGAAGACTAACTTTTTTTTAATTAAAGAAAAAAAATTTGTCTTTAAATTTCGAAAATAAAATATTTTAATGATGGAAAGAAAATGAAAATAAATTGTATCTTGTTAAACAAAAATTTATTCCTATATTTTGATAATATATTGAAACGGGATTCTTTTTTCTTAAACACAAAATCCCCTTCACCTACCGCGGCCGTGGTCCATCGGCTGGTAGGGCTCATGGACAAATTTTATAATTAATTTAATTGTCGGGCGCCAGACAGTTTTTAACTGACAAACACATTTCGGGTACTTCGACAAATCTCTATCGTATAATTCATTAATAGAGCTGAGACAATACACAGGCGGGTCGCTGGAGGACCGGGTAAATTGCAGAAAAGTGAAAGAAGATTGTTTTCGAGTAGGGAGAGGTTTTAAAATCACTTTAATCACTCTCTTTATGAAATATTTTATTAACGTGATAAAGCGCGTGTTTCGGCATGGCCGCCATCTTAACATCTATCTTATTCTCTCTATTGAGCGTCACTGTTCTCTGACGCTGATACAATCGATAAATTACCGACCGTAGATACTTCTGAACATGCCAGCCCCCTTGAAAGGCCTTCTTTCAATGATAAAACAAACAAAAAGTATAACTTGACGCTACTTTCGGCGACATAAACTCACAAAGATAAAATAAACAAAAATAACTCAAATAGTTTGTCTTTAAAACAATGAGTAAATGTAATACTGTGATAAGGCATTTAAAGAAAACTATCAAAAAAAAGTAATGCAAAACAAAATAAATTTTTTTTTTTTTTTAAACGATATCTCGAATAAAGTCTTCAATCGTTCGATGAGTCTTCTTTTGGAAGAAGGCACAATTTTTTGACGGAGCGTTTGAAGCTTCCGTTCAGGGTTCTGACGGTGACAACTCGGATCTCGTTATCTCGCCCTGGATGTACTTCTGTTACTCGCCCTCGGACCCATTTGAGAGGGGGGGTATTCTCCTCCCTCAGAAGGACTAGATCATTGAGCTGAACTCTAGCTCCGGACTCCGTCCATTTACTTCTTCTCTGTAGCTCTAGAAGATATTCGGTTTGCCAGCGCTTCCAGAAAAGCTGGCCTAGCTTTTGCACGTGTTGCCATCGCGAAAGACGGTTTTCTGAAATCTCGAGAAGATCGGATTGCGCAGGTTGTAACAGTGAGTCGCCGATCAGGAAGTGTGCAGGAGTTAGGACGGTGAGATCAGTGGGATCGCTAGATAGCGGTGTTAAAGGTCTCGAATTCAAGACCGCCTCAATAGTCGTAAGTAAGGTACTATACTCTTCATACGTCAAGATTTTTCCTTGAGTCACAGTATAAAGATGTCGTTTCGTCATTTTCACGGCTGCTTCCCACAAGCCTCCAAAGTGTGGGGAGCGCGGTGGAATAAATTTCCATTCAATTCTCTGTTTAGCCAAATGAGTTTCGATTTCGTTGTTCTGCTCTGACAGAAAACGGTAGACTTCATCGAGGGCTCGCGCGGCTCCTACGAAGTTAGTGCCATTATCTGAGAACATTTTTGCACAGATCCCAGTGAACACGTTATGTTGCCGCAATGTAACATGGAAGTTACATGTAATGTTACAATGTTATCCCTATGTAACGTTGCTGTTATATAACATGCAAGTAACAATGTTATGTAACATTTGTTACATGTAGGTTACATAAATGCAATATAACTTTCTTACATTACAGCAATGTAACATATGTTATATTGCGGCAATATAAATTTGTTACATTACAGTAACGTAGCAAATGTTATATTGCGGCAATATAACATGGAAGTTACATGTAATGTTACAATGTTATTCCTATGTAACGTTGCTGTTATATAACCCGCAAGTAACATGTTATGTAACATTTGTTACATGTAGGTTACATAACTGCTATATAACCTTGTTACATTACAGTAATGTAACATATGTTCTATTGCGGCAATATACCATAGAAGTTACACACTGTAAACATTTTTACTACGAGGGGTCAGGGGTCGCGAAATTAAGTTATGAGGGGTCAGGTATTTTGGAATAAAGTTTTGAGAGTTCACATGACACTAGGGGTCAGAGGCCCCCAAATTAAGTTATGAGAGGTCACTTAACTTATGAGAGGTCACAGCTCTTTCAAACATGTTTTGAGGGCTTACATAATTTATGAGAGGTTAGAAGCTCTGAAATTAAGTTATGAAGGGTAACGTAAGTTATGAGGGTTCAGGTATTCTGGAATAAAGTTTACATAACTTATGAGGGGTCAGGGGATTGGAATTCGCAAATAAAAAAACGAACTTTCAAGGTTTATTGCTCATTCAAATGCATATACTATTATTATTATTATTATTATTATTATTATTATTATTATTATTATTATTATTATTATTATTATTATTATTATTATTATTATTATTATTATTATTATTATTATTATTATTATTACTATTATAATTATTATTATTATTATTTTACTACCATTATTATACTACTATTATTTGTTCGGCACTCCAGCATTCATATATTATACAAGGAGAGAGAATTCATAAGTAGTCGGTAGCGAAATCGGTGGCGTGTTAGGTAGATAGGTAGGATGGTAGGTAGGGTCGAGGGTTCGATTCCCAGTCTCTGAGAAAAGTTCGATCAGACAATTCGTGCAGATTTTTTTTTTTCTATGAATCTCTTTCGGGCCGGTAAACTATGCATATTAAATTATTTTGCGAGAGCTATATATTTTTTATAACATGTTTAACAACAATTAATTCTATTTACAGTAACGTAACACAATTACATAACTGTTACGTAACTGTTACATAACTGTTACATAACTGTTACATAACTGTTACATAACTGTTACGTAACGGTTACATAACTGTTACGTAACTGTTACATAACGTTACATAACTGTTATGTAACAATGTTACATTGCTGAGTAGGAAATTGTAACTTACATGTAACTTACATGTAACGTCCATGTAATGTTACATGTTACAAACGGTAACATTGCCGTTACATTGCTGCAACATTACTGTGTCCACTGGGATACCTCTTCGAGCTATGAAACGATTCAACGATGCCAGGAAGGATTCGGTAGTAAGATCGGTCATGATCTCAAGGTGCACTGCTTTCGTGCTAAAACACGTAAAGACAGCTATGTATCCTTTGCTTATATGGATCCTTCCACGACGCTTGCTTTCGCGAATTTGCAGTGGACCGGCATAGTCCACGCCGGTGACTGTGAATGGACGTGAGAAGCCTCTCACTCGCTCGGGAGGCATGTCGCCCATGATGACGTCCGGAGTTGTCGGCTTGAAGCGAAAACATGCGATGCATCGCTTGACTATTTTCCGGGCTTCTCTTCGGCCACAAATAGGCCAAAAACGGAGTCGTACGTCGTGAAGTAACTGCTCTGGTGGGCAGTGAAGGAGTTGTTGATGTCGCTCCCTCATGATTAACGTCGTTACATGGTGTTTTGATGGCAAAACGATAGGATGCATCTGAGATTGATCGATTTCTGCATGTCGAAGTCTTCCTCCTACGCGGACTAAACCTTCGTCATCAATGAATGGACTCAAAGCGATGAGCTTACTGTTACGTGGTAAGTCTTTATTTCCGATTAGGCATCGTATCTCTTCGGAAAATGCGTCGCGTTGTACGAGCTTTGCGATGGTCTTCTCGGCCTTCTTAAGTTCTTCTGGCTCGATTGGACCTGTTTTCTTTTCATTTTTTCGATTCCATCTGTATCGATGACAGTACGCTATTATTCGGCACAGCTTACTGTATGAAGAATACCTCGTCAAAATATCCGAGGAGGTAGTCACGGTCAAGGTTATTTTTGCAGCTTTAAGTTCAGGTAAGTTTTGAGCAGGCTCACTCATTGATGCGGGTTGTAGATCTCCGTTTCTTAACCATTGAGGTCCGTGCCACCAAAGATCGTTCTCTTTTAAAGCATCAACCGATACGCCTCTTGATAAAAGGTCCGCCGGATTCTCTTCCGATGGGACATGCTGCCACTGCGCATCGTCGGTAAGGCTTTGAATTTTCGCCACCCTGTTAGCGACAAAAGTCTTGAGGAGGCAAGGCTCCGTTCTGATCCATCCTAAGGTGATGGTACTATCGCTCCACAATCGGACGCGACCAATTTTAGGTCCGCATGCTGCCTTGATGATGTTATATAGTTGCGCGACGAGAAGCGCTGCTTCTAGTTCCAGCCGCGGTAAAGACAAAGTCTTTAATGGTGCAACTTTCGTCTTGGCACATATCAAATGCGCTTGCAGGTTGCCTTGTCGGTCAGTACTCACTGCGTAGAAAGATGCTCCAAATGCTCGTTCCGATGCGTCACCGAAGCCGTAAAGGTCGAAGGTATCTTCGCGATTGTCAGGATTTACGTTTCTGCTTAATCTTAATTCGTTGATGTGAGGCAAAGACGCGTAATAGCTGTCCCATGCTGCAGCAAGATCGGCAGGAAGCTCTTGATCCCACTCTATCTCCTGTCTCCATAACTGTTGCATTATGAGCTTGCCTGTGATAAGTATCGGACCGACTAATCCAAGAGGATCGTATATTTGCGCTATTTTTGAGAGCACATCCCGCTTTGTTCTCGAACGTCACTCAGGGACGGCTGCTTGATATTGCAGTTCGTCGGTAGTTGCATCCCACAACAGTCCCAACGTTTTGAGCGCTTCTTCCTTATCAATGACGAGAAGATTGTCCGATTCATTTTGTTCTTTCAGGCGTTGAATAACTCGTGGGTCACTGGATCTCCATTTTCTCAGCGGGAATTGTCCGCGCATGAGCAATTCTGTTAATTTCTTTTGCAATTCGACGACGGATTTCAGGGTTGGACCTCCGGTGAAGAAATCATCCATGTAAGAATCTTCGTTGATTACCCGCGCTGCACGGGGATATTCATTCTGATGAATCCTCGCCAACTCCCTTAAGCATCGCATAGCCTCGAAGGGAGCACAGTTGGTACCGTACGTGATAGTGTTCAATTGAAATACTTGAACGGGCTCAGATCGATCTTCTCTCCACATGATAAGCTGAAATTGACGATCTCGTGGATCGACGAGAATTTGTCGGAACATCATCTTGATATCCGCCGTCAAGACGACTTGATGCGATCTGAATCTAATTGCGATTTTCAGCAAGTCTTGTTGCAAATTTGGCCCTGGCATAAGTTTGTCATTTAGAGACGATCCGCACGTCGTTTTTGCCGACGCGTCAAACACAACTCTCAATTTTGTCGTCATACTATCTTGGCGAATAACGGGTTGATGAGGAATGAAATAAACTTCTGAAGACTGCAGCTTCTTGCAATCCGAAAAAGGAGACATGTGATCCAATTCCAAATAGTCTTGCATGAATTGAGAATAATCGTGTTTTAATTGTGGATTTTTGTCCAATCTTCTTTCCAGGGACGCGGATCTGTCAAGGGCTCTTTGCTTGGAGTCTCCCAACGTAACGTCTGGTCGCAGAGGCAGGCGAACGATGAATCGACCATCTTGGCAGCGCCTGACCGTTTGGCGAAAGAATTCTTCGCATTCTTTTTCTTCCTTTGAATGTAGCTGAATCTCTGGGATAATTTCTTGAATCCAAAACCTTTCCATTTGACGATGTAGATCGGTATTCGTAACCAGATGACACGAAGCTGTTGCATTCGAATCGTGATCACATATCTCTCCGCCAATGATCAATCCAAGGCGTGTATTTTGCAACGCCGGTTGTCCCTCGATCCGATTCTTCGGCGCGCCGATGAGGATTCTCCAATACACCCCCGCTCCAATTAGCATCTCGATCGGTCCTGGCGTATCATACGCTGGATCTGCCAATTGAGCGTCTTTAGGAACGTAAATTTTAGTTACGTCAATCTTTGATTGTGGTAAATGCTCCGTGATAGCTGGTACCACCAGACATTCCATTCTCGTAGTGAAGTCACTATGTACTGACTTTATGTCGACTTGAGCTGCTTTTCTTGACTTTGTTGTTCCTTGATTAATGCCGAAAATGGATCGATCTTTGCTCGTGCACGCCAAGTTCAATTTTTGCACCAATTTCGTGGTAATAAGATTCAGTTGCGAGCCTGGATCCAAGAGAGCGCGGCAGGGTCGCTGATTACCGTCCGCGTCGCATACATGTACTTGCACCGTTGATAAAATGACTCGAGACGTTGGTTTTTGGATGCAAAAGACGTTCCTCTCAATGGTGTTCTCTTCGCTCGTTGAATCGACGTTTTCTCGGATATGTGTGACGACTCCAGGTCCTTTCGAGTGGTCTTGAGCTTTGTTTGCTTCTGTCTCTCGATGAAGAAGCGAGTTATGTTTTTTATCACATTTTTTACAGGAGGATGACCTGCAATCACGAACTACATGACCTGGTGTGAGACAGTTTATGCATAGTTTTTTCTCGATGATAGATTTCATTCTGTCGACTGCCCCAAGCCTCAATAGTTCCTCGCATTTGTAAATCGGGTGCTCACCGTTACAAAATCTGCAGCTTGTCGTTGTGGATGACAGAGTGACTTTTCTTTCTCTTCTTTCGTTTTTTTGTTCGTTGCTGTGTGTCTGTTTCCCACCTGATTGAGCTTTCGGCTTTCCTTGCTCGAGTACTCGTATCGTGTGACATCGATCTGTGAGAAATTTGAGAAAATCTGTCATTCTCGGCATGTTTTCCGGTGTACGGTCTTTTGTCAAATTTTGCCAATCGCGTTGCTCTATAAAATCGAGTTTTTTCTTCGCTAAATGAATAATAATAGTTTCCCAATGATCCACGGGCTGAGCGAGCGTTTTTAGCGATGACATATGCGTTTGTATGTGCCATATAAACTGTCGAATCGAATCCGCCTTTTTGTCCTTCGAAATGACCGGAAACTCGAGTAATTCGTCCAGGTGTGTCTGAATAATCATCATCTTGTTGTCGTAGGTTTCTTTCAGGAGTGTCCATGCATTTTCATAACTTTCGTTCGAGATCTGAAAACCTTGTATGACGCTACGCGCCTCTCCTTGAAGCACGCCGATGAGATATTGATGTTTCTGCATCGCCGTGAGTTCCGGATCCTGATGGATGGTTGTTTCGAAGCTGTTTTTAAAAAACATCCATTTCGTATAATCGCCGTTGAATTCCGCCAATTTAATCTCGGGGAGTTTTGGTCTATTTCGAGCTGCGACGTAGTTTTCTTGATTATTCGCAACTTGTGGAATAATTTCTTGCTGTTGAGGTCTTTGGTGTGCATCGATGATCCTTTGCGCTATTGCAGCTGTACGATAATACTGTTCCTCGAACAGTTGTCTATGCGCAACACCGTCGGGGTCTGCGGTGTCTCCGATGTCTTCTCCGTCCTGTGCGGTTTCGTCTTCAATACTATCTTGCACAATTCCGAATCGTGAAAATGCATCCTCGAGTTTTTTCAATCTCACTTGTGCCTCTGCGGCGGAAATATTCGGATTTTCTTCAAAGAAATGTAATGCTCGTGTAACTTGACCTTTTATCTGTGCTCGTTTTTGTTTCAATTTGCCTATTCTCGAGGCCATGTTCGTGATAATGTATTAGGAAAGAGTGGGGGGGGGGGGGAATTAAGCGACTCACTAACCTGATTTCCTCTCGGATGCCCCACGTCGGGCGCCAATGTTTTCGAGTAGGGAGAGGTTTTAAAATCACTTTAATCACTCTCTTTATGATATATTTTATTAACGTGATAAAGCGCGTGTTTCGGCATGGCCGCCATCTTAACATCTATCTTATTCTCTCTATTGAGCGTCACTGCTCTCTGACGCTGATACAATTGATAAATTACCGACCGTAGATACTTCTGAACAAAGATGTCGGTAGACATACAAACTTATTGTCACTTACTTTATTAACTTCTCGTCAAACGGAAGACTCCCGGCCTTGACGATTGGCTCACAAATTTCCTTTTACATAGGCTTCAATAATACGGATATCTCGACAATATAATTATTCCGCTCACACGAATTATCGTTGTCTTCGAGGTGATACGTTCGACGGGCGATATTTGACTCTTGACCGTGAGGTCCTCGTTCGACGACTAGCGTGTGAGGAGACCCCTTATTCGTTGTATTTGCCCTTCCAGACGTAGGAGAAGCAACGGCTTCGATTATTCGTCAAGACGAGTACCCGCTCACATACGCAGACAGATACTCTCGACTCGACTCGAATCTATATATGACTTTCTTTATGAGAGCCAACCTATGACTTCTCTCTTTGCGAGTTGTCCAGCAACTACCTAATTTTTCCTCTCCTACGAACGATTGCAAGCCTATTACGCGACGTTGACAGTTTTCGCTTGGTATCTATGATACGAGGTTGTCAGATTGATCGAGGATCGATCGCTCGGACATTGGTCGCGATCGATTCCAGATTCATTATATAACCCTGGACATGTTTCATCGCTCGTTACACGAGTGTCGAGTGGTGACGTCGAGGAAATTTTCGTTTGAATTATTTTCCCGTCACAATATTTTCTGTATTTTGATAATAGGTTTTATCAAACAGATTAATTATGGCATTGAAAAAATGCATTACTTTTCGGACGGAGCACCGTAACAATATAAAAACTTTATCTAACTATTATCAATATATAGGAAATCAAAATATAGAAATTCTATTATCGAAATACAAAAAATATATTATCAAATTATAGGAAAAATTTGTTTCCACCAAAATATTAATAAATTTTCTTTTTTTTATCCTACAGGGAACCATCATTGCAATATTACATTTACAAAATTGATCTGTCTACAAATTTTGAAAATGAAATATTTTAATGATGAAAACAAAATAAAAATAAATTGTATCTTGTTGAATAAAAATGTATTCCTATATTTTTATAATATGTTTTCTGTATTTTGATAATAGATTTCATAAAATATATTAATTATGGTATTGAAAAAATGTATCACTTTTTGGACGGAGCACCATAACAATATAAAAACTTTATCTAACTATTATTAAAATATAGGAAATCAAAATACAGGAATTCTATTATCGAAATACAAAAAATATATAATCGAATTATAGGAACTTTTTTTTTTTACCAAGATATGATTCAATTTTCTATTTTTTTATCCTACAAGGAATCATCATTGAATTATTTAATTTATAAAATTTGTAAATAATGTTTTTAAGTAAGCGCAAAGTGATTGTTTTTAAAATGTCGATAGAGCCGATGAAGCTTGCCATGCAGAGAATTTCACTTCAAAATCTGAAGAAATAGTGACACTGAACGCATGCTGACTATGTCCTCCCACGTACCCCCCGCGTATCGAGAAAAGCCCGAAACCAGCAGAGAGAGAGAGTGTGTACAGCTAGCATAATATACTCTTGTTAGGCGAATCATGGCCCTCGGTCAAAGAGCAATAGCCAATCGCTCAGAGCCTTGAAACGTCGAGAGACGAGTAAAGCTGAAGACACAATGACAAAAATAAGAAATAAGGAATAAGAATCAGCTATCCGATTGGCGCAGCTTCTCTAAAGTGCGCGGTGATTGGCTGATTCTTATTCCTTATTTCTCATTTTTGTCATTGTGTCTCGGGCTTAAGTGAAACTCGGATCAAATGTACATTAAGAGTACAATTGTACATGAAGAGGGCCGTGTATGCCTTTAAAGGCGAGGTCACACAGGGATGGCAACTTCGGTTGTCATTTCCTTTATAATAAATGTACATGAAGAGGATGTGAAAGACCTGTTTTACCATCGTAGCAGACTCGAATTTTTGAACAAATGCCATTTCCAAATTATTCAACCAAATAGGCTGATAGTGAAATTTTGGAATGTCATTACGGTAATAGTATTCTAAATCCTAAAACTCTGAAAATTTTTATAGCGCAAAACAAATTTTTTTTTTTATTGTGCATTTCCTCCCGTCTAGAGGCTTTCGCCTATTACAGGGTCGGCCCGGGTCAATAGCCAGTCCCCCCTGAGGATCTGGTCCGGATCAGTAACCAGATCCCCATTCGGCCGCATCCGACTTCCCCCTCTATAGCGCATTTGCTATGGAAATTAATTTCCATAGACACAGGGAAACTGCGGAAAACCTGTGTCACTATAGCCGGTCCTGAGTTCGCTTTCCGACGCCGGAGCTACGTCACGTTTCGTCGAGAAATTGTAAACATGGACTACAGCTATATGCATGTGACTCACACCTGTACGAGTACTTGTGTATGCCACATATATATATCTGGAGCTTGTCACGCCCATATTTTTATTTCTCGACGAAACTACGCCACAGGGAATCGAACCCAGGACCTCCCGATGCTCTGGCTTAGAGGCGAGCACGCTAGCCACTACACCAGAGTACCGGTTTGTATATAGCGCAAAAAAAATTACAATTGTATTACCAGATGAAATCTGTAATGCAGGAACTGATTTCCGATGTTTGTATTTTTCGATTGCAAAAATGCTCAGTTTTAGGCTGTAGAGCAAAGAAAAACACAGATACTGGAAACTTAAAAATTGCTGTATGTGATCAATTGCAGAAATGGCAGTTGTTCGAATGTTTTGCTATGAGCATATATAGATATATCACTAAACGGATAATGGGCCTGGATTGTCATGCTCTAACATCTAGCGGTGACGCATGTCATGAAAATTCTTACTAATATATCGGCGTCATCCGAGTTTGTGGCGCTGAAGCGTCCAAGCGAATACAGCCATCGCATGACGTGGCGTGTAGCAGACGAAATAGTGCGTCGAACAAGAAATTCTGCGTCAAACAAGAAATTGCGCGTTGAAAAAGAAGAACGCCCTAAAGCCGATGTGGCCACAAACGAAAAAATAAAAGCCGACATCTTCGTTATGCCAATAGTCACAGACTTGGCATTGGTCCAATTCGAAAGAGAAAAAAAATCTGTATAATGTGCATAGTTAACGTATCCATTACTCGATAATTCATAAGATATGAATAACGAAAACTCAAATTTATGGCTAATTCACGTTCCTTGGCGTATAAGGTACTTGGCCCGTCTCGAGGTCCGTGAACCTAAATAAATTGTCTCCAGCGAGAGCCTGGGCGAGAGTGTACAGCTAGCATAATATAAATGAAGATTGGAAATAGCGACCACCCTAATATATATTGTATAAATACATATATACCGGCTTTAATCGAAAGCGAAACAAATCTATATAAAATTATCATATAGCTAAAATAATAGATATATTTTTATTCAAAACGATAGCTCTTGTTCGGTGAATCATGGCACTCGGTTAAAGAGCAACAGCCAATCGCTCAGAGCCTTGAAACGCCGAGAGACGAGCAACTAGAACTCGGACCCGGAATGTCATGCCCTGCCATCTAGCCCTGCCACGTGTCACGGAAATTCTCACTACTGTACCGACGTCATCTGAGTTTGATGGCACTATGAAGCCGGAGACACCTCTGGTGGAACTTTTTGTTCACATTTTGTCAAAATTGAACATATTTGTTCAGATTTTTTCCAAGATTTGAACAGAAATTGATCAATTTTGTCAAAAAAGTGTAAGAAATTAACAAAAATTGCCCAGTTATGTACCTAGATGACCAGAAATTGGGACCACAAGCCATATTTCCTCAGTAAATGGCAAATAATTAATAATCATTTTTTGGAATTTTATATCAAATTCTGACGATTATGTTCATCAGTTTTTGATACATTATGAAAATTTTTGTTACCCTGGTGGAATCTGATGGTCAAATTTTGTGAGAATTGAACATATTTGTTCAGATCATATTTTAATTATTTATTTATTCTTCATTCCATACATTTATCAGTAGTCACAATAAAAATCGATTTTTTCATTCACCGTTGATAGTTTCTAAAGATCAAGTAAAATTAAAAAACGAAATTTAAAGAAAAAAAAATTTGCCGCCACTTGGATTTGAACCCCCGACCCTCTGTTTTAACCGTATTCTAATACTTATACGCGAACCACTATACCATCGTCTACTTGTATTATTTTCATCCATATATCATATTTTTCTAACAGAGGCCCGAAAAATGTACTTTGAAACCTAAGTCAGTACGGACCGTAAACACAAGTTTCGAGGGTTTACATAAGTTATAAGGGTTTGGGTATTCTGGAATCAAGTGTTAGAATCTAAGCGTATGTATATGGGAAGATCCATTACTTTTCGAACTTATCCTGCGGGGTCGGATCAGCGATTTGGCTGCTGATTTTTCTCAAGAAAGTAGGTCATAAGAAAAGACGATCCTGAAATTTTCAGCTCAAAATAATAAGATTTGTTAGCGGTAGAAATTTTTAAATTTGAAAAAAATCGATTTTTCAGTCATTTTCACGATTTTTTTGCACGAACTTCTACGAGGCTTGGGCAATCGAGTAGAACGGCATTTCTCCTCTTTGACCTCCTATTTTCAATTTAAAAAATAGTATTTTAGGCAAAAGCAAAATCTGGTTAATTGCGGATCCCTTCCTTGAACTTCTATTTTCGCAAAATTTTGCGTAAATTTGAAACGCTATCAGGTCAAGGATTTTCCACGTAAACTAATTTCCGACGGCTCAAATTTTTCATCTTGGTATATACTATTGTTACGTCTCAGGTCGATTTTTGAGACGTTCATATATTTATTAACTTATTAATTGGGATTCGATGTTCGATTAATGGATTGAAATCCAAATTCTGTACTTTTTGATTGGAAGATAATAATTATTTGATTTATTCCGCACAAAATAAATATTTAAATATTGTCGCCGTTTAGGACAATATTCGCGTTACAAATTGGTTATAATATTCGATAAAGACTGTGACGTCGTATTTTGGCGAACGTCACAAATGGCTCGATAACGCGCGAGGTACAACCTCGCTCCCAGGCCGAGTCCCTCTCGAACGATACAATCAGGGCCAAATTGTTAACTTGTCGTTAGATATTAATTTAATTTTGTATTTCCGAAAAATTCTCTTGAGCAAAACGGCGGTTCCCGCCGTTACCGACACGACGACGGCATCGAGAACACCATCGTCTGCGCAACAGCTTAACCGAGAACGAGAAGGGCCAGCGAGAGCAATATTCGATGCTCTCGCTACTAACGCCATGAGCAACGTAGCCCACGTACGTGAGCCATACCGTCATCATCGACGAGAGCCACCAACATCATCCATCGTTGTCGCTCTCGGCATCATCGCTGAGAGAGCGCCAAATTCAACGTCGTCGCGTGGTTGTGCGTCGTATCGCACAGCTTGAGAGAAACATTATTATTATCGTCATTCGTCCGTAATTTGGGAGAGAGAATCGATCGCGCTCTCGTTCTATCGCTCACTCCATCGATCTATCCGCCGCCTCGAATCAATCGCGCAATCGATTACCAAGTCGCGCTAACATTCAACTCGAATCGCATAAGGGTGGGGGTAGAAATCGGAGCTTACGAGGGCGATCACGAAAGTTCTCTCGAGGACTTAAGCCGCCGTACCGAACGGGGAAGGACGTTGGAATCGCGCCGTTATCGAGTACCGAGCAAGAGAAGCGCGTCTGCCGAATATATCAAAGATTGGGTTCCCGCTGCATTACGGGACCATTCTGCTGAAAACAAACCGGTAAGAACGTCGTTTTGCTCGTTTTGGTTGTGGAATTGAGGAAAATCGCGAGTAGAGGCATTTTCGGGAGTAAAAGTGTTCCAAAACGAAGCAATATTGTCTCGACGACGAGTTAACGCGCGCGGCCAAATTAGAATCTTGTCCGCGAGTAAAATCATTCGCGAGTTACCGTTCGCGTGTTAAATTAATAGAATCGCCGAGAGGGATTCAATATCTATTCGTGCGGAAGCGAGAGTCCATAGGTTAATTAGCGTAATTTGTTTAGAACTCTCGGCCTGAGTAAAATCGAGAGCTATCGTAAGACAGCGGCCATTTTGTATGAGAGTGTGGAAACGGAGAAAACCGTTAAGATATCGGCCATTTTGAGATTGGGGCGCGATATTGCCACGAGGCCGAGAGGAATTAATTATTCGAGTATTAAAGAAAGCGAGAACGAGATCTCAAGGTTATTGCCATTGAACATTTAAATTGTATAGCAGCGAACGGAAAAAGCTTGTTAATAGTGAATAAGGATTCTGTGTTGAAAACGGGAATTTTGATTTTTTTTTGCATTTTGATTTCGTCTCGCCTTCTGCGAGCCGAAATAACGATAAATTAAATAAATAAAAGTAAGTGTTGTGTTTCCCGAACTTGCTGCAAAGAGTATTTATTGTAGAAGATCCAACGGTCCCTAGCCGCGCCCCTCTACCATCCTCAAGGGCAGCTAGCCAGGCAAAGAAATTGTTGAACTCACGAGAGAACTCAAGGAAATATAAATTTTGCTATCGTAATTTATTGCGATAGCTGGCGCCCAATCCTTGAGCGATCTCGTGAGCTGTTTTGTGACACGAAGAGTCGGCTTTTCATGCGTTAAGAAAAGTCTCGTCACAAATTTGGCGCTCAACGTGGGGCTGGGCCGTTGGAAAAAAGTGTAGAAATTTGCAGTGAGTTAGTTTTGAGTCGAAGTGAATTTTGAAAGTTTGTGAATCTAGTGAAATCTCGTTTCATCTAGGAATTTTGAATAAAGAGAAAAATTAGATAGAAGTAAGGGTTAGTAAAAGAAACGGAATAGGGAAAATTTTAACGCATCGTGGTTAAAAGAAAAAGTTATCGGACAAGAAAAAGAATTTTCGCATATTCGAGAATGAAAAACTAAAGATAGAATTTATAGGAAGAATTGAATGTCTCGCGTTAAAAGGAGAATTATCGAGTAAGAAAGTGAAATTTTCATATTCGCGAATAAGTAACGAAAGATAGAAAGAGATAGAAGATACGTGAAGAATTGTGAAATATTATTTCGTCGAATATTCGAGAGAAAATTTGGTACGTTCGAAAAGCCGTTATTCTCGAGTCGTAAAGTTTTTGCTTTGTTTTGGTCGTGCGCCGCACGACAGTGGGAATAGTGTGTCCGTCCGTGTGTGTGACTCGTCCTTTGCGTGCGCGTGTGTGGGCAGCGAGAGCATCAGTTTACCTAGATCTCGCTGGCTGGACACTTCGTCGTACGCTCTCGTTATCGTGGCCAAAAACACAAAGAAAAAGAAATATATTAAAAATGGCAAGCAAAGTTCGTCCATTAAAGTAATTGTTGGTTAACTATCGTGTACAGTGATTATTTAAATTTGTGTCTTGCTCGAGAGAGAATCGTGATTTAGAATAACTAATTAATTTTGTTTGTTTACGTTGTCGGCTCTGTCGTCGAGTACGCGAAGGGGTGATCCCGAGCTTCACTCGAGATCTTTCGTGCTGGGAATATTTTAATTGAAATTTTTTCGGAATAATCGACAGTAATATTGTCTCGCGTACCTCTCTATATTTCGTGCTGTGAAATTTTTTATTAATTTTTTTTTTTTTGTTGTAAATAATAGCACGTAATACTCGCGTTCGTGAATAATTTATTCTAACTTATTAAGTCTTGTATATCGCGTGATAATTCATTTTGGATTTTTTTTTATTTTTTTCCTCTCGCGCAAAACGTTGCATGCGTGCTTTTAAGCGGAATATATTTTTTTTTTGTATCGTTGATATATCTATTTCATCATTGATATTTATTGTGTGATTCATATATTTCGCCATTGATATTTCTTCCTTATGATACTATTCGATTATTTAGAGAGCAATTACTCTCGCCCCGCAAATTATACCGGAGAAACTCAAAGTGCATCGAAAATCTCGTTTTGTCGCGTCGACGCACTCCCCCACGTGTTTCGTGTCGGTGAACCGCAAGTGTGCGCGTTTATCGGTGAATCTCATTCGTGAGCAGCGCGCCAGCGGGTGTGAAGGGCTCTCGCGCATACCCGTACCGTGTATCCCCAGCTTGCTTCGCGCAGCTTCGTGCCTCGCGTATGAGTCTCGCGCGCATGAGTACGATCTACCGCGCAAGTAAGAGAGAGAGAGAGCGCTGACATGACGCGCGTACAGTCGAATCCTCGCGAAGTGACACTCACCGAGTATAAGATTTTCAAACCGTGAGTTATGCCGTCGATTACCAAATTCGGTCAAATTGTTTCCGCGAAAAAGAAAATAGATAGCTATTCGTTGCTGAAATGGTCTTAGTGCCTTGACAAAGTGACAGGTGCCGAGAACCTTGTCGTCGATTCGCGCCGGAGAATTAGAAACTTTGACGCGAATGGATAGAGAAAATTTTGTTTTAAAATTACGTGACCAGCGTTATCGAACCGACGTGATTTCGGGAATTTAATATATGACAAGCGGTCGTTTACCGCCATTTGGTAGATTTTTATCGTCTTGGCTTCCCATCCTAAATTTGCTTATGAATTTTTTTTTTGTGGTATTTCGAATTCGTAAAAGCAACGAATGTTATCGTTTTGCGCGTGAACGTCGCCACTACACCTGCGACGCGTTATCACGGAGACACTCGAGAAAATCAAGACAATCCTTTTTTTCTTGCATTTATTTTTGTCTATGAAATCCAAGACGCTCTCGGAGGTCCCGCGACTCCAATAACGATTGAAAATAAAATCATGTATCCGGTTCGCTATCGCGTGAGACGAGACCCTCGTAATTACACCCATAATTGTGTCATCCGAGGGATAGCCTAATCGATGTTGCATGTTTTCGTATTGTAATGATAATTGAATCTCGCTCGCCGTTCATTAAAATGATGCTTTGTTTATTCGCTGTAATAAAATATGAAAATAAAAAGCTCTGTTGGTACCGTTCGTGCTGAAACTCGCTGTTGCGACAAAAGAATTTTTTTTCCCTTTTGTTGTAAAAAAATTCTGCGTCAGTTAAAATCTGCACGAGCAAAGCTTCGGTCTTATACGGCCGGGTCAGCCTTTTCATAGGGGGGGAGGTGTTGTGACGTCGTATTTTTGCACGCGTCACAAATGACTCGATAACGTACGTGGAACAACCTCGCTCCACGGCTGAGTCCCTCTCGAACGCAACCAACAGGGCCAAACTGTAAATTTGTCGTTAGATTTTAATTCATGTTTGTATTTCCGAAAATTCTCTTGAGCGAACGACGGTTCCCGTCGTTACCGACATGACGTCATCGAGGATATTCTCACCGTCAAGGAAATCAAATGGGAGAGCATCGAGGCGAACGAGAGCAATATTCAACGCTCTCGTCACCAACACCACCGAGCCTCGCAGCTCATATACGTGAGCCTCTCTCACCACCATCGACGAGAGCCACGCATACCAACATCATTCTTCGTTGTCGCTCTCGGCATCATCGCTGAGAGAGCGCCAAAATCCATCGCCGTCGCACGGCTTCTCATCGCCGGAGAAGTATCACCGTTCGGAGATTATTACTATTATTGTCACTCGTCCGTAATTTGGGAGAGAATCGATCGCGCTCTCGTTCTATCGCTCACGCCATCGATCTACCCGCCGCCTCGAATCAATCGCGCAATCGATTATCAAATCGCGCTAACATTCGATACTTATTAACCAAGGGCGGGGGGAAACCGAGCTTACGAGGACGATCGTAGAAGTTCTCTCGGGGACTTCTGCCGAAGTGTCGAACGAGGAAGGACGTTGTTATCGTGGCGTTATCGAGGTCCGTCGCCCAAGAAAGCGCGTCCACCGAATATATCAAAGATGGGAGCCTGCTACCTTACGGGCCCCTTCTGCAGAGAACAAACCGGTAAGATCGTCGTTTTGCTCGATTTTGGGAAAGGGTAAAGGGGAATTCGTGAGTAAAAGCAATTCCAAGGGCCAAAGGCCCAGAATCGTAGCAATATTGTCGCGACGGCACGTTAACGCCCGCTAATTCGAGTCTTTACCGCGACCAATATCGTAGCGCGTTCCGTTCTGGTTTATTTAAATGTTAGAATCGCCGAGAGGGATTCATTTTGGTTATTACGCGGAGGTGAGGGTCCACTAGGTTAATTAGTTCTAGTTCATGTTAAATTCTCGGTCCGGGGAATGCAGGAAAAGACGTTATCGAATAGTTGTGTTACTGATTATCGTGAAATTGGAAGTGATTTCCGGGAAATTCGGTCGTCGAGAGACAGACGGGTGGACGCGAGTTCAAAAGGGGAAGTCGCCGAGGTACGGTCACTTTCATGAGAATCGGTCGCACTGCGTGAGCTCTCGAGACGCGAAGTGAAGGGTAACAGAAAAATACGAGAATTGTTGTAAGAGAGTTAACGCGTCGTATTGAGATGTATCAGAGTTTTCGTGAGTAGAATAACGCGTTGTAAAATTGTATAGAAGCGAGACGCGAGCTTGTTATTAGAAATTAAGGATATGAGATGCAAAAAGGGAATTTTGGACATTTTGAATTTGTGAATTTCGTTTTCGTCTCGCCTTCTGCGAGACGACGTATTAATTTGAGTTAAATAAAGTAATGATTGTGTTTCCCGAAAGGTGCTGGAAAAGAGTATTTATTTGAGAAGATCCAACGGTCCCTAACCGCGCCCCTCTACCATCCTCAAGGGCAGCTAGCCAGGCAAAGAAATTGTTGAACTCACGAGAGAACTCAAGGAAATATAAATTTTGCTATCGTAATTTATTGCGATAGCTGGCGCCCAATCCTTGAGCGATCTCGTGAGCTGTTTTGTGACCCGAAGAGTCGGCTTTTCATGCGTTAAGAAAAGTCACGTCACAAATTTGGCGCCCGACGTGGGGCTGGGCCGTTGAGAAAAGCGAAAAATTCCATTAATACATTTTTCGGATTTAATTAAAATTTTTAGTATCTCGTTTGATCTCGTTTCGCATAAAATTTTTTTTGTTTAAGTAAAAATTTTGGTAAAAGTAAAGTAAGAAGATAAAAAGTTTTAAGAGAAAATAGGAAGAATCGAAAGCGTCGTGAAAAGAGAAAAATTTTCGAGCTGGAAAGAGAGAATTGCAGAATATTCGAGAACGAAGGAGGAAGAGATAGAAAGAGTAGATATCTGAAATAAAATTTTGTCGAATATTCCCGAGAATATATTTGCGAATGCTCGGAAAGGCGTCGTAGTCGAGCCATAAAGTTTTTTTTCTCTCGCGCTTTGTTTTGGTCGTGCGTCGCGCGACAGTGGTAGTAGTGTGTCCGTCCGTGTATGTGATTCGTCCTTTGTGCGCGTGTGTGCGGGCAGCGAGAGAGCCTCAGTTTACGTAGATCTCGCTGGCTGGACACATCGTTTTATAATTCGTTCACGCCATAGTTACCATAGAAAAAAAAGGGATCAAGTTGAAAATGGCAGGATCTCTCCGAGTTCCCCAGTCGCTAAGGTAATTGTGGCTAAAAATCGGATAAAGTGATTTTGTGATTTGAACTTGTGTCTTGCTCGAGAGAGAAGTGTAGTGGCGGGAATTAAACTCAGTGATTTACGTTATCGTCGTTATTGTCGAGTACGCGAGACAAAGATCTCGAGCTTCTCTCGAGATACATCGCGCTGTGAATAATTTTAATAGAACGCAATCATGGATTATTTATTCTAATTTATTGAATTTGTGTTTTGGTTAACGAATTAATTTTTTCTAACTCGTTCAATCATTCTATTTATTTTCGTTCTCTCTCTCGCGCAAGACGGTGCATGCGCTTTATAGCGAAATATATTTCTTTGTGATTGTCACCGATATTGTGATTCACCCGATTTTTTTTTCTTCTCCGATATTTATTGCTTCGGATAATATTGTCAATTTCGAGAGCAATTACTCTCACGTCGTCCGCATTACAACTGAGAAAAAAAAAAAAAAAAGAAAACCCTGAAAAACATCGAAAAGTGCATCGAAAAAAAAAAGAAATCTCGTCTCGTCGCGTCGTCGTTTTCCCCACGTGCTTCGTGCCGGTAGCCCACGAGTTCGCGAGAGTGTGTGCGCGTGTCCGTGATTCTCGTCCGTGCGCCGCGCGTTAGTGTGCGTGACAGGCTCTCGCACGTTCGAGTGTTCGTATTTCTTCGACTCGCTCCGCGCAACTTCGTGCTTCGCGACTCGAGTGAATTCTCTCGCGCGTACGTACCTCGAGTATAGTCTCACGCGTCATAACTGAATTTCTCGCGCGAATTATAAAGAATTAATCGACATGCATCGTACACCGCCAAATGCCCGTGAACGCGTAGCTGCGCTCTCTCCGAGCCAGCTGAGAAAAGAATTGACGGATCGGGGTTTACGCGATAGCGGGATGGTCAGTGAGATGCGCGATCGATTGTTGAATTCAATTCGCGAGGGAGAAGATGTACAAGCTCGCGGCCGTGAACAGCTTGCCGCGTTAATGAATCGAAGCAATCCCTTTCGCGACGAGGCCAGTAATTATTCGCTGCCAAATCTTAATCAAGTTCCGCGAGTGACAGGTGCCGCGAATTTCGCCACTTCCACCGAGTACCATCGAGTAGAGGGGGGAGGTGCTATACCGCGTCAGTCATCGGCGCGCACGACGCCGACGATACCGTTGCACCGCGCACGCGTTGAAAATCCGCGTTCGACCGAGAATAATCATAATAATTCCGAAAATTTGCATCCGGGAATGACAGGTGATCCTGAGCATCACTCGTCGCCGCGTTCCCGACGGGATTCATACGACCCGTCCGCCGCGATGCGTTCCGCATACGAAATGATGCGTAAATGGGGTTTAAAATTTTCGGGCGTGATCGGCGAAGACGGAGAGGGATTTTTGCTCCGTATTAAAGAGGGACGAAGAATGCTCCCGGTAAATGACAGCGAACTTCTTGACTGTCTCCCCCTCTTTCTGTTCGATAACGCGCTTTGGTGGTATCGGACGCACCGAAATTCTTTCGTGACTTTCCGCGATCTAGAGTCTGCATGGAGGGATCGATTCGGCGATCCCGATTATCAATTCTCACTACGCGAAGAAATCTTTGCCCGCGTGCAAGGCAAACACGAACGTTTTTCGGTTTTCCTCACGTGTCTACGTGCGCTTTTCGATCATGTCGAGCCTCCCATGAGCCTCGAGGAACAATTGCAATACGCGTGGCGAAATATGTTACCGTACTTGCGCCGCGCTATCAGACGCCGTGACGCGACCACGTTCGGTGAGTTTGAAAAACTCGCGCGCGAAATCGAGTGGGACGAACATGGTGCGAAACAAAATCGCGAACCACCGTCGCCCGCGAATTCGAGATTCCCGACCCTCGCGTATCGCGACCCGTATAAAACGCGCCCAGATCGGAACCCGAATTTCGCGACGTTTCTCGAGTGGGACGAGTTGGCGTCAGAGGAACACGCGTGCGCGTGCTCCGATAAACTCCCGGAGCGGCGCGCAACGCCGGAGAATAACCGACCGGCGAATAAACACAACGATTCGCGAAACTCACCGCGGAGAGAAAATTCGAATCGATCGAATTATTCGCGTTTCCCGCCGCGCTCCGGTTCACCATACCCGGCACGTGATAAAAGCCCGTCCGACGTGCGCGTCCACTTCGAAAGATCCGACCGCCGTGATAAAAGTCCGATTGACGTTCCGGACAAGGCTCACGAGTCGACGAATCCGTTTCGTCAGTCGATGACGTCTCGCAACGCACCGACTGAAGATCGGCAATATCCCGATCGTCGACAGCCTCGCACCTGCTTCAACTGTGGCCAAGAGGGGCACATCGCGAAAGGTTGCTTGGCACCGCGAAAACGTTATGCGGGAAACGACGACGGGAGTCGCCAATAAGGGCCGAACAGACTCCTGCGTTGACCGTACGGGCCCTCGACAAAAATATTTCGCTTCCACTAGACCCAATGGAATATTTTTGCACCCCGCTCTACAGTTCTCGTGCGCGGCCGGTATTAATTGTTAAAATAAATATCTTGGGAAAAACGTTACCGGCCATGTTCGACAACGGTTCGGCAAGTACCTTTATCGGACAAGACGGGCTGCTACTAGCTTCTCGTTTAGGATTTTCTCGTAAATCAATGCCGCGAAAACCGACTACGATCGCGAACGGTGAAACAATTACGTGCGACGAAAAGATGGAGCTCCCGATGAAACTTGAAAATCGCGAAGAAATGATCTCCGCGAGGATCCTCCCATCGTTGCCGGTTCCATTATGGCTCGGATTAGACGCGCTGGAAATATTTAAAATTGCTATCGACCACCATCGACGCGTGTGGTATTTCAGCGATGACCCGACGAATACATTTAATTTCGCCTCCCGTGACAGTGTCGAACACGCAAACTTATCGCTCGGTATTTCGGAACTCGGTCGAAACGAGAGTACGCGCCTCGCGAAATTTTTGGAAAAAGAGCTCGAGATTCTTAAAAATGCTCCCGGGTTAACAAATTTAATCGAACACCGAATCGATGTTGGTACTAATCGACCGATAAAACAGCGTTATTATCCGGTCACTCCGATCATACGCGAGGCAATCGATGACGAAGTCGATCGTATGCTTGAGGCAGACGTTATCGAACCTTCGAACAGCGATTGGTCGAGCCCGATCGTGATGATTAAAAAACCGAACGGGACGTTTCGATTTTGTTTAGATTTCCGGAAAGTTAACGAGGTCTCGAAAAAGGATGCGTACCCGTTATCGTACATGACACAAATTCTCGATCGCTTGCGTTCCGCAAAATACATTTCCACGATCGACTTAAGTCAAGCTTTCCATCAGATTCGTCTCGAGGAGTCGTCCAAAGAGATGACCGCGTTTACGGTACCCTATAGGGGGTTATTTCAATTCAAAAGAATGCCGTACGGACTCACGGGCGCTCCCGCGACGTTTCAACGACTCTTAGATCGTGTGATTGGTCCGGAAATGGAACCTCACGCATTTGCATATCTCGATGACATTATTATTGTCACCGAGGACTTCGATGAGCATTTAACCCTGCTCAAACGGGTTTTTGATCGTATCGTCGCTGCTGGCTTACGCATCAACCCCGAGAAATGCGAATTTTGCTGCTCTGAGGTGAGATATCTCGGATTCCTCGTGAATCGAGACGGTTTGCAGGTAGATCCCGCGAAAACCGAGCCGATTAAAGCATTTCCGCGGCCGGAAAAATTAAAATCGTTGCGACGATTCTTGGGAATGGCATCGTGGTATCGTCGATTTATTCCGCACTTTGCCGAGATCGCAGAGCCGCTCACGCGACTCTCGAAAAAGAATCAAGTTTGGAAATGGGGACCGGAGCAACAAAAAGCTTTCGACTCTTTGAAAGAAGCTCTCGCGAACCCTCCAACCCTCGCGTGCCCCGATTTCAAGGCCAAATTCGTGCTCCAAACAGACGCGAGCATGACCGGCATCGGCGCGGTATTAACACAAGAAATCAACGGTGCAGAGCATCCGATTGCGTACGCGAGACGAACACTCTCGCCGCCAGAACGAAATTATTCGACCACCGAACAAGAGTGTCTCGCCATTTTATGGGCGATTAAGAAATTCCGGGCTTATCTTGAAGGTTACCGCTTCACGGTAATCACCGATCATCACAGTCTCAGGTGGTTGCAAACGCTCAAGGAACCTTCGGGTCGTTTAGCTCGATGGGCCTTGCAACTTGCACAGTACGACTTCGAGATCGTGTATCGCAAGGGTGCGCTAAACCACGTTCCCGATGCACTCTCTCGAATGTTCGAATTTTTACCACCCACGGCTGCAAAACCACCGGAAACACTCCCAGAATATAATTTCGTGATCGTTCCCAACGATAACGGTAATCCTGGCGTCGCGCGCGAACCAATTGACCCCGAACGTGATCCCTGGTACGCGAAAAAGCTTACGGCGATCGTCGCGCACCCCAAGAGATTTCCTTATTGGAAAATCAGGGATAATCGTCTTTATGTTTATCGACGCACCACGCGTCGCGCCCTTCCAGTCGGCGATAATTCCGAATGGAAAATGGTCGTACCGCGTTACGCTCGCGCAGAAATCTTACGCGAGTGTCACGACGAAACACAAGCGGGGCATCTCGGTATACAAAAAACGTACGAGCGAGTATTTCACTCGTATTTCTGGCCACGCATGTTTCGCGACGTTTCTCGTCATGTTCGCCATTGCGGAGTCTGTCAACGCGCAAAGGTCGAACAGTTACCGCCCCTCGGTCTCATGGGTCGTCGAGTCGTCGAAGAGCCATGGACTGTAGTCGCTGCGGATATTATGGGACCTTTTCCGCCAAGTCGATCTGGCCATGCGTACGTTCTCGTGATACAGGACTTGTTCACAAAGTGGGTCGAATGTTGTCCGTTGCGTAAAGCAAACGGCAAAAAGATCTCCGAGGCGTTAGAAGAATTGGTCTTCTCTCGCTGGGGCACCCCGCAGGTCTTGCTCACGGATAACGGTACCGAATTTAATAACCGTAGTATTCAGGCTCTCGCCGCCGAGCGAGGAATTTTCCATACGACAACACCGCCTTACCATCCGCAGGCGAATCCGGTGGAACGCGTTAATCGTGTATTAAAAACAATGATCGTATCGTTTCTCGAAGGCGATCATCGAGCGTGGGATACTCATCTCGCGGAATTTCGTTTCGCGTATAACACGGCGTATCATACGTCGATTCGTAGCACTCCCGCGTACTTAAACTTCGGGCGCGAGCCTAAGCCGCATAATTTTTACCGTCAACGCGTGGAGGGAGAACGCGAAATCGTCCTGTTGCGACCCGAAGAATGGTCGGAACGCGTGCGAGAACTGTCACGCTTACACAAGAAGGTCACTCACGATCTCGAGGAAGCGCATCAACGACAAGCGGCTCAATATAACCGCCACCGCCGCGATCGCACATTCAAAGTCGGAGATCTCGTCTTGAAAAGACAAAGAATTTTGTCGTCAGCCGCGCAAAACGTCGCCGCGAAACTCGCGACAAAATACCACGGGCCGTTTCGTATCGCAAAAGTACTCTCCCCCGTAGTATACGAGGTTCAGGACGTTCTCGGGGGCCGCGCGATAAAAGTATCGATAGAAGATCTGAAGTCGTATCTTCCGCCCGCCGTCGCTGACGAGCCGGAGGGGGGTGATACCGCGCGAAACGAGACCCCGGACGAATCCCAAGACTCGGCGCGAGAAGATTAATCTGCCTCAAGTACGGTCTAAATGTAATCTATGTTGCATGTTTGTTTAGGATTAAATTTGAATCTCGCTCGCCGTTTATTTAATTGCTTATTTATTTGTTCGCTACAAGAAAAAAAAATGAGTATGGAAAAAAAGAGCTCTTTTGGTATCGTTCGTGCGGAAACTCGTTGTGGCGACGAAACAGTATATCTTCCATTTTTTTTTTATTCGTTGCCCAATTTCCACACGAGCACAGCTTCGGTCTTATACGGCCGGGTCGGCCTTGTCATAGGGGGGGAGGTGTTGTGACGTCGTATTTTGGCGAACGTCACAAATGGCTCGATAACGCGCGAGGTACAACCTCGCTCCCAGGCCGAGTCCCTCTTGAACGATACAATCAGGGCCAAATTGTTAACTTGTCGTTAGATATTAATTTAATTTTGTATTTCCGAAAAATTCTCTTGAGCAAAACGGCGGTTCCCGCCGTTACCGACACGACGACGGCATCGAGAACACCATCGTCTGCGCAACAGCTTAACCGAGAACGAGAAGGGCCAGCGAGAGCAATATTCGATGCTCTCGCTACTAACACCATGAGCAACGTAGCCCACGTACGTGAGCCATACCGTCATCATCGACGAGAGCCACCAACATCATCCATCGTTGTCGCTCTCGGCATCATCGCTGAGAGAGCGCCAAATTCAACGTCGTCGCGTGGTTGTGCGTCGTATCGCACAGCTTGAGAGAAACATTATTATTATCGTCATTCGTCCGTAATTTGGGAGAGAGAATCGATCGTGCTCTCGTTCTATCGCTCACTCCATCGATCTATCCGCCGCCTCGAATCAATCGCGCAATCGATTACCAAGTCGCGCTAACATTCAACTCGAATCGCATAAGGGTGGGGGTAGAAATCGGAGCTTACGAGGGCGATCACGAAAGTTCTCTCGAGGACTTAAGCCGCCGTACCGAACGGGGAAGGACGTTGGAATCGCGCCGTTATCGAGTACCGAGCAAGAGAAGCGCGTCTGCCGAATATATCAAAGATTGGGTTCCCGCTGCATTACGGGACCATTCTGCTGAAAACAAACCGGTAAGAACGTCGTTTTGCTCGTTTTGGTTGTGGAATTGAGGAAAATCGCGAGTAGAGGCATTTTCGGGAGTAAAAGTGTTCCAAAACGAAGCAATATTGTCTCGACGACGAGTTAACGCGCGCGGCCAAATTAGAATCTTGTCTGCGAGTAAAATCATTCGCGAGTTACCGTTCGCGTGTTAAATTAATAGAATCGCCGAGAGGGATTCAATATCTATTCGTGCGGAAGCGAGAGTCCATAGGTTAATTAGCGTAATTTGTTTAGAACTCTCGGCCTGAGTAAAATCGAGAGCTATCGTAAGACAGCGGCCATTTTGTATGAGAGTGTGGAAACGGAGAAAACCGTTAAGATATCGGCCATTTTGAGATTGGGGCGCGATATTGCCACGAGGCCGAGAGGAATTAATTATTCGAGTATTAAAGAAAGCGAGAACGAGATCTCAAGGTTATTGCCATTGAACATTTAAATTGTATAGCAGCGAACGGAAAAAGCTTGTTAATAGTGAATAAGGATTCTGTGTTGAAAACGGGAATTTTGATTTTTTTTTGCATTTTGATTTCGTCTCGCCTTCTGCGAGCCGAAATAACGATAAATTAAATAAATAAAAGTAAGTGTTGTGTTTCCCGAACTTGCTGCAAAGAGTATTTATTGTAGAAGATCCAACGGTCCCTAACCGCGCCCCTCTACCATCCTCAAGGGCAGCTAGCCAGGCAAAGAAATTGTTGAACTCACGAGAGAACTCAAGGAAATATAAATTTTGCTATCGTAATTTATTGCGATAGCTGGCGCCCAATCCTTGAGTGATCTCGTGAGCTGTTTTGTGACACGAAGAGTCGGCTTTTCATGCGTTACGAAAAGTCCCGTCACAAGACAATTATAAATATCGATATATTGTCACCGTTTATGACAATATTCAGGTAGTAAAAGTTATAACAAATTACACAAGACAAAATAGTAAAAAGATACAAGACAACAATATATATAATGACAAGGTAAAGAAATGTTAATTGGTTGAAGGTGGATTTGAGACTGATTTGAAGAATGAGGGAATCGTTTAGGAAGACGCGAGGCGGTAGCCAAAAATGCTGACTTTGCTCGCCACGCGCGAGCGGTGAGAAAA
Organism: Alloplasta piceator; assembly: GCA_946863875.1. Lineage (NCBI taxonomy): Eukaryota > Metazoa > Arthropoda > Insecta > Hymenoptera > Ichneumonidae > Alloplasta > Alloplasta piceator. The sequence continues at coordinate 30,864,714 of OX333073.1, read as the reverse complement.
TGTGAATTGCTGGATTTTGGAATGGGAAAAGAACAGGTATATCGCGCGACGCTTCTTGCATCGCTTTTGGCGGATATGCGCTAGCGAAATTGGATATTGTCGTCCGGTCGATCAGACTGTCTATGATTTATGTATTTTCGTATTATTATTATAAGTGAAAAGAGGAAATTTGTCCGCGTGAATTCGAGAGCGATTTCCGCTCGGGCGTGTGAACGTCTAAGGAATTTTGCTGTGATTGAAATGAATTATTATAATACGATTTCAATTTAGTTATAAATTTGGATTAATTTTAAGTGGAAATTATTCGTTCATGAAAAAGGGGCGAGACATAACAACTATAATTACCTACACTAAATTTTCGATATTGCAACGTTCTTTTTTATACACGGCCTCGCAAAGCCAACGAAATTCTGAAAAATCGCTGTTTTCAGATAGCCATAACTTTTTGAACTGGTTTACGAGCGGTGAATTTTTTAAATGGTCCAGTTTTCTTTGTAATCTTTCCTGTTTTGTGGCATTATCAATGACTTACCGAATTGCGCGTGTAAAATTTACACTTTTCTTTTAATAAGTGTAATAAAAAAGTATGAAAATCTTGCAAAATTATATATCAAAATAATGTTATAAAAATTCAACTGAGAGCCCTATAATATCTACCGCTATTTAAGAAAAACACATACTCTACGAGAATAGGATTGTTATAGTTATATAATATTTTTATTTATCTTTCACATTATATTTTGTAATTTAAATTTGTGTATTTGATTATCTTTATCGAACGAACAGATACTCGTTGCTATACTCTTATCGTCAATGAGCTTATAGCAATGGTACAATCTTGTGTCCGCGATGGTCTCAACGCTGTCCAGTGCTGCAGATGTCCAACGAAGTCAAAGACATTTAAAAAAAACGATTTGACAGCGTTAATACCATCAAGGATACAAGATTGTACCATTGACGATAAGAGTATAGCAATGAGTATCACTTCGTTCGATAAAGATAATCAAATCCACAAATTTAAATCCTGAAATGTAAAAGAGAAATAAAAATATTATATAACTATAATAATCATATTCTCGTAGAGTATGTGTGTTTCTTATATAGCGGTAGATATTATAGGGCTCTAAGTCAAATTTTTATAACATTAATTGATATATAATTTTGCAAGATTTTCATACTTTTGTTACGTCCTGACGTAACGTCCGTAAAATAATCACTCTTTGCAACTCACTGATAATAGAATTCGAAACTTGAATGATCATGCGAGAAGAGGGTCTGCCATTTCAATGTTCTTCCGTTCAATGATAAAAACTAGAAAGTCACATTACCGACCGGGAAATATCAAGAAAATGGCCATCGGTAAAATCGGGTAGTATGGAAGGAAAAGCGGGGACAAAGATCCCTGCACAAAAGCCATAGGCTCGTGACGCCATCTAGGGGGTCAACGCACTAACGCCGCCTTCCTAACTGATGTACCCTCCACCGGCCTATCGATCCTAGAGATAGATCTCTGGATCCGAAAACTCTTTTACCATTAGAAAAGAAGAATAAGGCAAGGCAGTTTTCGCTCTGCTGTTGGATTCTCGCTCTTGAAAATCAAATATACACAGAGGCACGTATCTCCTTTCCTTTTTCTTACACATAAATATATGAGCAAACGTAGAGACACATATATTAGACATATGTCCATATTGACTTAAAAAGCATAAACAAACGGAACAGCTTTGAAAGCGACGGGTTCTCCGATCCCATTTGAACACAGAATTTATAAATAAATAATTGAAAATTGAAAAGTAGATAACGAACTTTCAAGCTAAAACACCCAATGCAATTAAAGAACAAACAAAACGAATAATGGAAATTAATAAAAATTAGATAAACAACAAAATTGAATAAAAAATTAAATTAAAAACGAAATGGTTGAAAACATATTTACATCTTTTTTAAGTTAAATAAATAATAGAGATTAGAATTAAGAACGAGATTCGAATTAGTTATTAACAAATAAAGTTCAAAAAAAATGAGCATCGACGAAGGAGAAGACCAAGATAACAGGAAAAAACCACCCACCGCCCCGGAAAAGTCAATGACCCCGCAGGGGCACAGAAGGAAAGCAAGAAAGATCTTGAAGGGGTCCAATGCGAGACGCACTGACTCACCGGGCCTCGAGCCACTCCCTCTCTGTTTCTCTCTCTCTCTCTCTCCCTCTTTTCCACAAAGAACCATCGTACAGAGGCACAGATACGCATATATACAACCAAGTACATATATCTATGTTCTATCCACCTGTCTGTGTAAGGGTAGGAGAATACACGGGGGAAGGTTTCGAGATAAAAATCCACTCATGCGAAATTTCCTTCTCAACTGAAAATCGCAATGCAAAGATTAAATAATATCCCGAAGGAATTAATCCTCAAAATCAATAATTTCAAAATAAAATTGCGCATTGAATTTACAGAATCCACAGAACAAGTTAAAACATTATTAAATAATCTCGAAACATTTTTCTGTATTTAAATCTAGAAGGAAGAAAGAAGTCAAACGTTTAGACGCAAGACTCATTTACATAAAGCCCCTTCTTGTTCAACGATCCACGAAGCGTGCGCGAGGAAGAATTGCGGTCTCCTAGCCACGCGCCGGGGTCTTCTACCTCCCCTCTTTTCTTGGCAAGTCATACGGTAGCCTATGCGACCATACCCCCAAGATGATACATACAAAATGAAAAACCAAGAGAGAAGGAGAAAACGATGTTTCAAATTCAAATTTAATCTTAATCTTGAATTGTTTAAACAATTAATCATTGAAAATCTATGAAGACCTCTCGTAAAAACTATTGATAATGATTCAGATTGTATCACATAAAAACAATTAACTAATCGAAATTTACTATTTAATATATAATTCAGAAGTTACAAATTATACGTAACAATAATTAGTGAACGAGAACAATAATTTAAACAAATACGTAATACGATAATTATAGGAGCAAAGGAACTTTACTCATGATAACAACGTAGAAATATTTATAATATTAAGATTATTATCCATAAGGAAACGATATTATAGTAGGAAGGAGAACGCAAAAGCGTGCGGCAAAAGCGTATGCACGTGTAAGGGTACACGTGCCGGGTATCGCCACACGCATAAGGCCCACTCAGTGATCTACGCTAGCGCCCTCGCTATGACCCCAAATCTCAAGGGAAGCTCACGAAAAAGAGGAGGAAAATAGATGTCATGAGAAAACTCATTCTTTCTCTCTCGCTCACTCAATCCCCACTTCGATCGAACGGGTTGAGCCTGGATCACTGAGTATCTGAACCCTGGAAAAAACGCCCTCGAGGAGACTTCTTCGACTTTTTTCGACGTGGAAACTACGAGACTCATCGTCTTCACCGAATTAATTCTTGGGTTGAACTTGTGAGATTCTTCGACGATGACGTTCTTGATTCTGGATTTTTCCAAATCAATTCGTTTTGGACTCAGAATTTTCACTCGATTTTTCGAAGAAAGCTGGTTTCGTTCGGTTTGGAATCTCAATTTTTTGAGTTCCGAATTGGATTAAACTTGGTTTTATTTTATTCTCGAAATCTCGAATTGGCCTTTGAATGTCGGAAGAGACTTTGGATCTCGTTTATTCTATTTCATTTCTCTTTGTCTCGTTATTATCTTCTGTCTAATAATTTTCATTTATTTTTACTTTGACATCCGCAATCCATGAATTATTGGAAAACGTACAAATCGCAGTTATTGTATAATAGTTCGTGAAATTTAAGATTAATCTTTCTTTGTAAACCATTTTTTTCAATAATTTTAAATAAAATTTGGATCTCGAAAATTAAATTCTGTGCAACGATATTTTCTTCGACTTCATTGTCAACCTGCCACGCCCTTGATCAGCCATTGGGCCTTCAACGCTTTCCGTTCGACTCGCCGCTATGTCTACCAATGTTATCACCCTTTCTATCAGAAGAACGTCTCACCGAGTAAGTTAAATTTTATTTTAATTATAAATTTCTGTTATTTTCTCATAATTGTGAGGGATAAATTCAGAAAACCTAGATTCAGTGAATATCATCAATTTGGACAGAATTAATTAATTGAATTCAACCGATTAAATTATTAGAAATTAAACAGTGATTCCAAGCCCATTTCCCGAGTAATTTTCCGAAAGGTTAGACTCAAAAACAGGGGCAGATGTGTTCGAGACTGATTCCAGGAAAAGTACTTGAAATTTATTTCCACGACTAGAGAGTCTCAGTCAAATTCAGCACATCATACATCGAAAATTATTAATAGTTCACGAAAACTCCCATTTTCGACGTAACACTTCTTTATTACACTTATTAAGAGAAAAGTGTAAATTTTACACGCGCGATTCAGTAAGTCATTGATAATGCCACAAAACAGGAAAAATTACAAGGAAAACTGGATTATTTAAAAAATTCATCGCTCGTAAACCAGTTCAAAACCAAGCTTGAAATTTTCAGCGTTGTTTGGGGATGTAATAAAGTATATTCCTTGAAAATTTTAAGCGTTTTCAAGTTGATAGAAAAAAGTTACGGCTATCTGAAAACAGCGATTTTTCAGAATTGCGTTGGCTTTGCGAGGCTCGTGTATAAAAAAGAACGTTGCAGTATCTAAAAGTTAGTGTAGGTAATTATAGTATATACCAAGACGAAAAATTTGAGCCGTCGGAAATTAGTCTACGTGGAACATCCTTGACCTGACAGCGTTTCAAATTTACGCAAAATTTTGCGAAAATAGAAGTTCAAGGAAGGGGTCCGCAGTTAACCAGATTTTGCTTTTGCCTAAAAAACCATTTTTTAAAATTGAAAATAGGAGGTCAAAGTAGGGACATGCCGTTCTACTCAATTGCCCAAGCCTCATAGAAGTTCGAGCAAAAAAAATCATGAAAATGACTGGAAAATCGATTTTTTTTCAAATCCAAAAATTTCTACCGCCAACAAATTTTATTATTTTGAGCTGAAAAATTCAGGATCGTCTTTTCTTATGACCTACTTTCTTGAAAAAAAATTAGCAGTCAAATCGCTGATCCGACCCCGCAGGATAAGTTCGAAAAGTAATGGATCTTCTCATATATACAGCTTGTAAATTAACTATAGGACCAATGGATACACGGTTGTTGGGCGTCGCAAGCCAAAGAGATTGCTTTAAAAAAAAAAAAATACGATAAAAATTGGTCGAGATATGGATCCTCAAAGTTTGAGATAGTGACAATGCGAATGACTCCGCTTTAGATGATGGAAAAACTGTGCATTATTGCACACGGAGTCATATCGACGGATGACAAGTGACAAGTGAAGCGCTGGGTTCGAAGCTAGCTGCAAATCGCGTGCCCCTATGAAGCAATCAGTGATCGTCCGCTTGAATGTATGTGTGCTCCGAATGTTTTTCTCAACGTCAAACATAACCACGTGACATGAAAACTACTTTTTTTTTCATTCAATCAATTAATCGAAGATTGAAGTCGTGTGTAAACGTGTATTATGACAGTTATCTAACGTGGAGTACATTGTGAAAATTGTATTTCTGAATGAATTAAGCTGAAAATAAATAGCTCATAAAAGAAACTTGTGAAAAAGTCTCTTTCTTTATGTATTATCGATTCAAGTAGCTCAAAAGATGATGTGAACTCTCCACATTCGACTAACCAAAAAACACAAGCTCGTTTTGAACAAGATTCTGCTTGAAAACATCACGAAAAATGAATCAACGTTCATTGTTAATAGCAAAAATTGGATCAAAATTAATTAACTTCATTAACGAGTTTAACCTAAATGTGAGCTGGACTTTTTTTAAAAGAAAATCTGAACAAAAAAATGCTATTTGTACCGACCAAATAAATCAGACTCACGCGTCTGGTATTGTTGACCGTAGAATTTTAATTTTCTGACTCATAACGAAAACAGTTCTCCATAATGGAGGAAACTCGACGTTGACTAGATATTGCTTGAAAAAATTCTATTTCATCGGAATATCATTTCTTGGGTCTGAGATTCAATTCATCTTGCGCGTCAGTTTGTCTAACCCATAGTGAAAATATATTTTCTGAAATATTTGACTGAAAAACAGTTATTTAAGCATAATTTCAAAATGGGCTAGACACAAGTATTAAAAAGCAGATCAGAAGAAAAAAAAATTTGGAGGAACTGTCATTAAATTAATTTGTTTAACCCACGGTGAAAATAGTTCGACACGAATTTCACGCAATTGATGAGCAAGTTTTGGCCATTGCATCATGATCTATATGTTATCACGGAAATTAAAAATCAATTAACATAGCTATCTAAGAGGAGTAGATATCTGCGGCTCATCACCTTTGCCGGTATTATCCAATTTTTTTACCCCACAGTGAAAACAGTATGCCCTTGAATTCTCCGGATTTTCTCGGCAAATACGAGTAACCTTAGCATCGTGTAGACTTTCTGGATTTCTTTTTTTTCTTTAATTTTATTATTCAGGATATAATTAACTCGTGCGCTGACAACTTTTTGGCTGGTTGTCCATTTTTAGCCGACACAAAAAATAAATTCTTCCGAATTTTTCGAGTAAAAATAAAAAGAAGGGTTAGTCTCGATGTAAGCTGGAAAGGTTTGAAAAATTTGATTCAAATTATTTCATTCTCACATAATAAGACGGACTTGAGTTTTTGCGTTTGCCTGCTTTAACTGTTCCACCGGATTTTTTTAACCCACGGTGAAAATTTGGTCATCTGTATCCTCGAAAGCTTATAAACAGATGACGGAAAACTCGGAGTGGGCTTGACACAGTTAAGAAAAATCTAATAACTCGTTAAGCTTTTCGTGGGGACAATCATTCAATTTCATCGAAATATCATTTTTTGAATCCGAGATTCAATTCATCTTGCTCGTCACTTTATCTAACCCATAGTGAAAATATATTTCCTGATATATTTGACTGAAAGCAGTCATTGAAGCGTAATTTAAAAATGGGCTAGACGCGAGTCTATGAATGCAGATCAGAATAGAACCAAAAAAATTCGGGAAACCGATATTAAATCAAGCATCGACGTCCAGGAGCTTGAGCACAGTTGTTAATTTGTCTGACCCACGGTGAAAGTAGTTCGACACGGATTTCCCGCAACTGATCAGCAAGTTTTGGCAAGTGCGTCGTGGGCTATATGTTTTTACGGAAATTAGAAATGAATGAAAATAGCTATCCCAGAGATCCACGGCTCATCACCTTTGCCGGTGTTATTAAATTTTTTTACCCCACAGTGGAAACAGTATGCCCTTGAATTCTCCAGATTTTATCGGCAAATACGAGTGACCTTGGAATCGTGTAGACTTTCTAAATTTCTTTTTTTTCTTTAATTTTATTTTTCAGGACATAATTAACTCGTGCGCTGACAATGTTTTAGCTGGTTGTCCATTTGTTAGCGGACACAAAAAATAAATTCTTAATTTTTCGAGTAAAAATAAAAAATTGGTTTAGTCTCGATGTGAGCCGGAAACTTTTGAAAAAATCGATAAAAATTATTTCATTCTCACATAATAAGTCGGAATTGAGTTTTTGCGTTTGCCTGCTATAACTGTTCCACCGGATTTTTTTAACCCACGGTGGAAATTTGTTCATCTGTATCCTCGAAAGTTTATGAACAGTTGACGGAAAACTCAAAGTGGGCTTGACACAGTCAAGAAAAATCTAATAACTGGTTAAGCTTTTCGTGCGGACAATCGTTTAATTTTATCGAAATATCATTTTTTGAGTCCGAGATTCAATTCATCTTGCTCGTCACTTTATGTAACCCACAGTGAAAATATATTTCCTGATATATTTGACTGAAAAGCAGCTATTTTAGCGTAATTCAAAAATGGGCTAGACACGAGTCTATATATGCAGATCAGAAGAAAAAAAATTTATATTCGGTCGAACTCTCATTAAATCGAGCTTCGACGTCCAGAAGCTTGGGCACAGTTTTTAATTTGTCTGACCCACAGTGAAAATCGTTCGACACGGATTTCACGCAATTGATCAGTAAGTTTTGGCAAGTGCGTCGTAGGCTATATGTTTTTACGGAAGTTAGAAATCAATGGAAATAGCAATCCCAGAGATCTACGGCTCATCACCTTTGCCGGTGTTATCAAAGTTTTTTACCCAACAGTGAAAACAGTATGCCGTTGAATTCTCCGGATTTTCTCGGCAAATACGAGTGACGTTGGCATCGTGTAGACTTTCTGGATTTCTTTTTTTTCTTTAATTTTATTTTTCGGGACATAATTAACTCGTGCGCTGACAACTTTTTGGCTGGTTGTCCATTTTTTAGCGGACGCAAAAAATAAATTCTTTATTTTCGAGTAAAAATAACAAATACGTTTAGTCTCGATGTGAGCCGAAAACCTTTGAAAAAATTGATTTAAACTATTTCATTCTCACATAATAAGACGGAATTGAGTTTTTGCGTTTGCCTGCTATAACTGTTCCACCGGATTTTTTTAACCCACAGTGGAAATTTGTTCTTCTGTATTCTCGAAAGTTTATGAACAGATGACGAAAAACTCGAAGTGGGCTTGACACAGTTGAGAAAAATCTAATAACTGGTTAAGCTTTTCGTGCGGACAATCGTTCAATTTCATCGAAATATCATTTTTTGAGTCCGAGATTCAATTCATCTTGGTCGTCACTTTACCTAACCCATAGTGAAAATATATTTCCTGATATATTTGACTGAAAAGCAATCATTTGAGCGTAATTCAAAAATGGGCTCGAGACCAGTCTATGAATGCAGATCAGAAGAAAAAAAAATATATTTGGTAGAACTCTTATTAAATCGACGTCCAGGAGCTTGAGCACAGTTGTTAATTTGTCTGACCCACTGTGACAATAGTTCGACACGGATTTCACGCAACTGATTAGCAAGTTTTGGCGAGTCTGTCATGGGCTGTATGTTTTTACGGAAGTTAGAAATCAATGGAAATAGCTATCCGAGAGATCTACGGCTCATCACCTTTGCCGGTGTTATCAAATTTTTGTACCCCGTATGCCCTTGAATTCTCCAGATTTTCTCGGCAAATACGAGTGACCTTGGCATCGTGTAGACTTTCTGAATTTCTTTTTTTTTCTTTAATTTTATTTTTTAGGACATAATTAACTCGTGCGCTGACAACTTTTTAGCTGGTTGTCCATTTTTTAGCAGACACAAAAAAAAATTCTTAATTTTTCGAGTAAAAATAAAAAATTGGTTTAGTCTCGATGTGAGCCGGAAACTTTTGAAAAAATCGCTTTAACTGCTTTAACTGTTCCACCGGATTTTTTTAACCCAAGGTGGAAATTTGGTCATCTGTATCCTCGAAAGCTTATGAACAGATGACGGAAAACTCGAAGTGGGCTTGACACAGTTAAGAAAAATCTAATAACTGGTTAAGCTTTTCGTGGGGACAATCGTTCAATTTCATCGAAATATTATTTTTTGAATCCGAGATCCAATTCATCTTGCTCGTCACTTTATTTAACCCATAGTGAAAATATATTTCCTGATATATTTGACTGAAAAACAGTCATTGAAGCGTAATTTAAAAATGGGCTAGACACGAGTCGATGAATGCAGATCAGAATAAAACAAAAAAATTCGGGAAACCGATATTAAATCGAGCATCGACGTCCAGGAGCTTGAGCATAGTTGTTAATTTGTCTGACCCACGGTGAAAGTAGTTCGACACGGATTTCACGCAACTGATCAGCAAGTTTTGGCAAGTGCGTCATGGGCTATATGTTTTTACGGAAATTAGGAATCAATGCAAATAGCTATCCCAGAGATCTACGGCTCATCACCTTTGCCGGTGTTATTAAATTTCTTTACCCCACAGTGGAAACAGTATACCCTTGAATTCTCCAGATTTTCTCGGCAAATACGAGTGACCTTGGAATCGTGTAGACTTTCTGAATTTCTTTTTTTTTTCTTTAATTTTATTATTCAGGACATAATTAACTCGTGCGCCGACAACGTTTTAGCTGGTTGTCCATTTTTTGGCGGACACTAAAAATTTATTCTCAATTTTTCGAGTAAAAATAAAAAATTGGTTTAGTCTCGATGTGAGCCGGAAACTTTTGAAAAAATCGATTCAAATTATTTCATTCTCACATAATAAGACGGACTTGAGTTTTTGCGTTTGCCTGCTTTAACTGTTCCACCGGATTTTTTTAACCCACGGTGAAAATTTGGTCATCTGTATCCTCGAAAGCTTATAAACAGATGACGGAAAACTCGGAGTGGGCTTGACACAGTTAAGAAAAATCTAATAACTCGTTAAGCTTTTCGTGGGGACAATCATTCAATTTCATCGAAATATCATTTTTTGAATCCGAGATTCAATTCATCTTGCTCGTCACTTTATCTAACCCATAGTGAAAATATATTTCCTGATATATTCGACTGAAAGCAGTCATTGAAGCGTAATTTAAAAATGGGCTAGACGCGAGTCTATGAATGCAGATCAGAATAGAACCAAAAAAATTCGGGAAACCGATATTAAATCAAGCATCGACGTCCAGGAGCTTGAGCACAGTTGTTAATTTGTCTGACCCACGGTGAAAGTAGTTCGACACGGATTTCCCGCAACTGATCAGCAAGTTTTGGCAAGTGCGTCGTGGGCTATATGTTTTTACGGAAATTAGAAATGAATGAAAATAGCTATCCCAGAGATCCACGGCTCATCACCTTTGCCGGTGTTATTAAATTTTTTTACCCCACAGTGGAAACAGTATGCCCTTGAATTCTCCAGATTTTATCGGCAAATACGAGTGACCTTAGAATCGTGTAGACTTTCTAAATTTCTTTTTTTTCTTTAATTTTATTTTTCAGGACATAATTAACTCGTGCGCTGACAATGTTTTAGCTGGTTGTCCATTTGTTAGCGGACGCAAAAAATAAATTCTTAATTTTTCGAGTAAAAATAAAAAATTGGTTTAGTCTCGATGTGAGCCGGAAACTTTTGAAAAAATCGATAAAAATTATTTTATTCTCACATAATAAGTCGGAATTGAGTTTTTGCGTTTGCCTGCTATAACTGTTCCACCGGATTTTTTTAACCCACGGTGGAAATTTGTTCATCTGTATCCTCGAAAGTTTATGAACAGTTGACGGAAAACTCAAAGTGGGCTTGACACAGTCAAGAAAAATCTAATAACTGGTTAAGCTTTTCGTGCGGACAATCGTTTAATTTTATCGAAATATCATTTTTTGAGTCCGAGATTCAATTCATCTTGCTCGTCACTTTATGTAACCCACAGTGAAAATATATTTCCTGATATATTTGACTGAAAAGCAGCTATTTAAGCGTAATTCAAAAATGGGCTAGACACGAGTCTATATATGCAGATCAGAAGAAAAAAAATTTATATTCGGTCGAACTCTCATTAAATCGAGCTTCGACGTCCAGAAGCTTGGGCACAGTTTTTAATTTGTCTGACCCACAGTGAAAATCGTTCGACACGGATTTCACGCAATTGATCAGTAAGTTTTGGCAAGTGCGTCGTAGGCTATATGTTTTTACGGAAGTTAGAAATCAATGGAAATAGCAATCCCAGAGATCTACGGCTCATCACCTTTGCCGGTGTTATCAAAGTTTTTTACCCAACAGTGAAAACAGTATGCCGTTGAATTCTCCGGATTTTCTCGGCAAATACGAGTGACGTTGGCATCGTGTAGACTTTCTGGATTTCTTTTTTTTCTTTAATTTTATTTTTCGGGACATAATTAACTCGTGCGCTGACAACTTTTTGGCTGGTTGTCCATTTTTTAGCGGACGCAAAAAATAAATTCTTTATTTTCGAGTAAAAATAACAAATACGTTTAGTCTCGATGTGAGCCGAAAACCTTTGAAAAAATCGATTTAAACTATTTCATTCTCACATAATAAGACGGAATTGAGTTTTTGCGTTTGCCTGCTATAACTGTTCCACCGGATTTTTTTAACCCACAGTGGAAATTTGTTCTTCTGTATTCTCGAAAGTTTATGAACAGATGACGAAAAACTCGAAGTGGGCTTGACACAGTTAAGAAAAATCTAATAACTGGTTAAGCTTTTCGTGCGGACAATCGTTCAATTTCATCGAAATATCATTTTTTGAGTCCGAGATTCAATTCATCTTGGTCGTCACTTTACCTAACCCATAGTGAAAATATATTTCCTGATATATTTGACTGAAAAGCAATCATTTGAGCTTAATTCAAAAATGGGCTAGAGACCAGTCTATGAATGCAGATCAGAAGAAAAAAAAATATATTCGGTAGAACTCTTATTAAATCGACGTCCAGGAGCTTGAGCACAGTTGTTAATTTGTCTGACCCACTGTGACAATAGTTCGACACGGATTTCACGCAACTGATTAGCAAGTTTTGGCGAGTCTGTCATGGGCTGTATGTTTTTACGGAAGTTAGAAATCAATGGAAATAGCTATCCGAGAGATCTACGGCTCATCACCTTTGCCGGTGTTATCAAATTTTTGTACCCCGTATGCCCTTGAATTCTCCAGATTTTCTCGGCAAATACGAGTGACCTTGGCATCGTGTAGACTTTCTGAATTTCTTTTTTTTTCTTTGATTTTATTTTTTAGGACATAATTAACTCGTGCGCTGACAACTTTTTAGCTGGTTGTCCATTTTTTAGCAGACACAAAAAAAAATTCTTAATTTTTCGAGTAAAAATAAAAAATTGGTTTAGTCTCGATGTGAGCCGGAAACTTTTGAAAAAATCGCTTTAACTGCTTTAACTGTTCCACCGGATTTTTTTAACCCAAGGTGGAAATTTGGTCATCTGTATCCTCGAAAGCTTATGAACAGATGACGGAAAACTCGAAGTGGGCTTGACACAGTTAAGAAAAATCTAATAACTGGTTAAGCTTTTCGTGGGGACAATCGTTCAATTTCATCGAAATATCATTTTTTGAATCCGAGATCCAATTCATCTTGCTCGTCACTTTATTTAACCCATAGTGAAAATATATTTCCTGATATATTTGACTGAAAAACAGTCATTGAAGCGTAATTTAAAAATGGGCTAGACACGAGTCGATGAATGCAGATCAGAATAAAACAAAAAAATTCGGGAAACCGATATTAAATCGAGCATCGACGTCCAGGAGCTTGAGCATAGTTGTTAATTTGTCTGACCCACGGTGAAAGTAGTTCGACACGGATTTCACGCAACTGATCAGCAAGTTTTGGCAAGTGCGTCATGGGCTATATGTTTTTACGGAAATTAGGAATCAATGCAAATAGCTATCCCAGAGATCTACGGCTCATCACCTTTGCCGGTGTTATTAAATTTCTTTACCCCACAGTGGAAACAGTATACCCTTGAATTCTCCAGATTTTCTCGGCAAATACGAGTGACCTTGGAATCGTGTAGACTTTCTGAATTTCTTTTTTTTTCTTTAATTTTGTTATTCAGGACATAATTAACTCGTGCGCCGACAACGTTTTAGCTGGTTGTCCATTTTTTGGCGGACACTAAAAATTTATTCTCAATTTTTCGAGTAAAAATAAAAAATTGGTTTAGTCTCGATGTGAGCCGGAAACTTTTGAAAAAATCGATTAAAATTATTTCATTCTCACATAATAAGACGGAATTGAGTTTTTGCGTTTGCCTGCTATAACTGTTCCACCGGATTTTTTTAACCCACGGTGGAAATTTGTTCATCTGTATCCTCGAAAGTTTATGAACAGTTGACGGAAAACTCGAAGTGGGCTTGACACAGTTAAGAAAAATCTAATAACTGGTTAAGCTTTTTGTGCGGACAATCGTTTAATTGTATCGAAATATCATTTTTTGAGTCCGAGATTCAATTCATCTTGCTCGTCACTTTATGTAACCCACAGTGAAAATATATTTCCTGATATATTTGACTGAAAAGCAGCTATTTAAGCGTAATTCAAAAAGGGGCTAGACACAAGTCTATGAATGCAGATCAGAAGAAAAAAAATTTATATTCGGTCGAACTCTTATTAACCCGAGCTTCGACGTCCAGGAGCTTGGGCACGGTTGTTAAATTGTCTGACCCACAGTGAAAATAGTTTGACACGGATTTCACGCAATTGATTAGCAAGTTTTGGCAAGTGCGTCGTAGGCTATATGTTTTTACGAAAGTTAGAAATCAATGGAAATAGCTATCCCAGAGATCAACGGCTCATCACCTTTGCCGGTGTTATTAAATTTTTTTACCTCACAGTGGAAACAGTATGCCCTTGAATTCTCCAGATTTTATCGGCAAATACGAGTGACCTTGGAATCGTGTAGACTTTCTAAATTTTTTTTTCTTTAATTTTATTTTTCAGGACATAATTAACTCGTGCGCTGACAATGTTTTAGCTGGTTGTACATTTTTTAGCGGACACAAAAAATAAATTCTCAATTTTTCGAGTAAAAATAAAAAATTGGTTTAGTCTTGATGTGAGCCGGAAACTTTTGAAAAAATCGATAAAAATTATTTCATTCTCACATAATAAGACGGAATTGAGTTTTGCGTTTGCCTGCTATAACTGTTCCACCGGATTTTTTTAACCCACGGTGGAAATTTGTTCATCTGTATCCTCGAAAGTTTATGAACAGTTGACGGAAAACTCGAAGTGGGCTTGACACAGTTAAGAAAAATCTAATAACTGGTTAAGCTTTTCGTGCGGACAATCGTTTAATTTTCTCGAAATATCATTTTTTGAGTCCGAGATTCAATTCATCTTGCTTGTCACTTTACCTAACCCATAGTGAAAATATATTTCCTGATATATTTGACTGACAAGCAATCATTTGAGCGTAATTCAAAAATGGGCTAGACACCAGTCTATGAATGCAGATCAGAAGAAAAAAAAATATATTCGGTGGAACTCTTATTGAATCGAACTTCGACGTCCAGGAGCTTGAGCACAGTTGTTAATTTGTCTGACCCACAGTGACAATAGTTCGACACGGATTTCACGCAACTGACCAACAAGTTTTGGCAAGTGCGTCGTGGGCTATATGTTTTTACGGAAGTTAGAAATCAATGGAAATAGCTATCCCAGAGATCAACGGCTCATCACCTTCGCCGGTGTTATCAAATTTTTTTACCCCACAGTGGAAACAGTATGTCCTTGAATTCTTATGATTTTCTCGGCAAATACTAGTGACCTTGGCATCGTGTAGACATTCTGGAATTTTTTTTTCTTATTCAATTTTATTATTACAGTCTGTCAAGTAAGAGCGTGGTCGACTTTACCGACAGTTAATGAAAGATTTCGCTCTAATTCCTTCGCGAGCCGATAGAGGGAAGCTTTGTCCTTGATGCATTATCAACAAAGGTTCAGTTGTCGTTAATCTTTTGAAAGAGAATCACGTTAAACGCCATGAGTGCTAAGTACGCGTCGCGCTTCGAGGCTGTGTTCCTTTGCATCCACCCGAAAGGTCCCGAAATGTCGCAATCAGCGGCTGCTAAATATATGAGAAAGTCGAAGGCATTTGTACAGAAGTGGATACAGTGATATAAAGTGGCAAAAAATGTCGATGATTTACCAGAACGTGGTTCGATAGGAAAAGTGAACAAAAAAGATGAAAAAAGAATAGTGAATCTGTTTTCGCGGAATCCTGCTTTAACACTGCGGCAAGGACAAGCAAAATTAATGGCAAAAGGTTTAGATATATCCTACGAAACTATCCGAACCCTTCTTCGTACTCATGATCTGAAATGGCGCAACACAATGAAGAAGCCTCTGTTGACTGAAAAACATGTGACAAAGCGACTCGCTTGGGCGCATGAGAATATTGATAGAGATTTTGAAAATGTCATTTTTACTGATGAATTTTCTATATGGGCACGTTCTGTCCCCACGCGAGCCTGGTCAACTTCCACCAATAGGTTTGTTCAGCGGACCGTAAAACATGGAATAAAGGTGCATCTTTGGGGCTGCTTCTCAAAGCAGGGATTCGGCACTTTGTACCTCTTTACTGACAACCTAAATGCCGAAAAAATGATAAAAATCTACAAAAAGGCTTTACTGCCATCTGCCAAACGATGGTTCATCACAAAAAATGAAGATTGGATTCTGCAGGAGGACAGCGATCCTAAACACCGCAGCAAGCTCTGTACTCAGTGGAAGACTCAATCTGGCATCGTTACATTGGATTGGCCGTCGCAGTCGCCCGATGCAAACCCTATTGAAAATGTGTGGGCATATATTAAACAGAAGCTTCGTGGAAGACGCACATACACTTTGAAGCAGTTGTCTTACCAAATTCGTCGGATCTGCAGATCCTTGCCACTAGAATACGCCGTCAAATTAGTAGAAAGCATGCCTCGGAGATGCCAGGCAATTATCGACGCCGGTGATGACTGGACACATTATTGACCAAATTGCATCATTGTTTGTAATGTGTACAATGTATATATAAATATGAAAGTTTCATAAAATAATTTTTTTTATAAATTAACACGACCACGCTCTTACTTGACAGACTGTAAGGACATAAATAACTTGTGCGTCAACTACTTTTTAGCTGGGTGTCAATTTTTTAGCTCTCACCGAAAATAGATTTCTTCTAATTTTTCGATTAAAAAAAAAAGGTTTAATCTCGATGTGAACTGAAAACTTTTGAAAAAAAATCGTTTTAAATTATTTCATTCTAACATAATATGACGGAATTGAGTTTTTACGTTTGCCTGCTTTAACTGTTCCATCGGATTTTTTAACCCACAGTGGAATTTTGTTTATCTGCATTCTCGAAAGTTTATCAACAGATGACGGAAAACTCGTAGTGGGCTTCACACAGTTATGAAAAATCTTATAACTGGTTAAGCTTTTCGTGCGGGCAATCGTTCAATTTCATCGAAATATCATTTTTTGAGTCCGAGATTCAATTCATCTTGCTCGTCACTTTACCTAACCCATAGTGAACATATTTTTTCTGAAATATTTGACTGAAAAGCAGCAATTTGAGCGTAATTTAAAAATGGGCTAGACACGACTCTATGAATGCAGATCGGAAGAAAAAAATTTATATTCGGTCGAACTCTCATTCAATCGAGCTTCGACGTCCAGGAGCTTGGGCACAGTTGTTAATTTGTCTGACCCACAGTGAAAATAGTTCGACACGGATTTCACGCAATTGATCAGCAAGTTTTGGCAAATGCGTCGTGGGCTAAATGATTTTACGGAGGTTAGAAATCAATGGAAATAGATATCAGAGAGGAGTGTAGATCTACGGCTCTTCACCTTTGTCGGTATTATCAAATTTTTTTACCCCACAGTGAAAACAGTATGCCGTTGAATTCTCCGGATTTTCTCGGCAAATACGAGTGACCTTCGCATCGTGTAGACTTTCTGGATTTCTTTTTTTCTTTACTTCAATTTTTCAGGACATAATTAACTCGTGCGCTGGCAACTTTTTGGCTGATTGTCCATTTTTTAGCCGACACAAAAAATAAATTCTTTTTAATTTTTCGAGTAATAATAAAAAATAAGTTTCGTCTCAATGTGAGCTGGAAACTTTTGAAAAAATTGATTCAAATTATTTCATTTTCACATAATAAGACGGAATTGACTTTTCGCGTTTGCCTGCTTTAACTGTTCCACCGGATTTTTTTAACCCACAGTGGAAATTTGTTCATCTGTATCCTCAACAGTTTATGAACAGATGACGGAAAACTCGAAGTGGGCTTGACACAGTTAAGCAAAACCTAATAACCGGTGAAGCTTTTTGTGCGGACAAAATGAAATTTCGCTTTCACGTCCCAGTAACTTTCACTTCAGTATCCGCTTTCATCAGTTCACGGTGGAGACCGATTTTCTATAAGCGTTTATTTATATCTTCAAAGTCAGTGCATGATCAACGTCCGTTAGATTTTACTGAAAAATGTTCGATTTGCGAAATGTCGAAATTGCGCCACGCGCTTCTAAAGATTTTAACGTTCAAGCCGCCTCGATCCATAAAAGGCTCTATCGATATTTTTCGTGGAGTCTATGTCTCCGGCGGATGTTTTCTCGAACCGATGATGGAGATTGTTTTATTTGGACGTCATAATAATACGCTCGAAATTCTCCTCGGTGGTCTAAGTGGATGCGTGACTAACTACCCGTGCGTGAATTTGATTGAGGCCCCGACTAGGCCCCGATCGGTTTTCCCTAACTTACTTCGGGCCCTTGTCTGGAAGCCCAATAGGGCCCCTGAATGGACGGTCACGCTTTTTCGACAAGGGCCTTAGAAGGTTGCCAAATGAGGGCCTTTACAACCGCCTTACGTCTGCCATGTCGAATCCACGACAAGCCCATGGTCAAGCCCTATCAGAGCCCTAGTACGTACGTAGTATCGCTATACGTGTAGATTGTAAAATTGAATTATTGTAATAATAATAATAATAATAATAATATTGTTATTTATAATTAATTAATAATAATATATTATTAATAGTTATTATCAATTCTCCAAGAGAATTTTTACAAAAAAATAGTATAAAGCAGAGGATTCCTATGTACAAATCTTGCAGGGATGACTTCCCTCGAGGCATGATTTCTGAAAGGCCTGACTCATCGGTGTCGAATACAATCCGTGCTCCCACTTCGGCTATATAAGCATACTATTTGCAAATTCCGTATGCGAGAGACCGCACGCCGTATGCGACATTTCATGGCGAATCTCGGAACTAACTCCCCGTGAAGCCCGATTAGGCCCTCAAAGGGTTGCCTCGTCAGTGCCATGTTTGAAATAATCAGGGCTCCGATATTTTCGCCCTATTTGGGCCCGATTTGGTTCCGTTGTAATTATACCGACTTTTTTAAATATGGGTTGCCCGATCGAAGCCCGACAAGGTCTTTAACGGGTTGCCTTAGGCCAGCCATATTGTAAGTAAGCCTGGCAACCTTGGCATTGCCCTGTCACGGCCCAACCTGGCGGTATTATGGCAATCCATGACAGGGCATCCACATTTAAGCCCGACAAGGTCTTCAACGGGTTGCCTTAAGTTTGCCATATTGTAAGTAAGCCTGGAAACCTTGGCACTGCCATGTCGGGGCCCAACCTGGCGGTGATATGGCAATTCATGACAGGGCATCCACGTTTAAGCCCGACAAGGTCCTCAACGGGTTGCCTTAGGTCAGCCATATTGTCAATAGGCCTGGCAACCTTGGCATTGCCCTGTCGGGGCCAAACCTGGCGGTGTAAAGGCAATTCCTGACAGGGCATCCACGTTTAAGCCCGACAAGGTCCCGACTTAAGTCGGGACCTTGGTCTACACTTAAGTCTACACGTTGACGTTGTCCTCATGGCTTGTGATTTGAGTTGTAGAAAATCGGTGGGAATATGACCACACCGGAAGAACGAATTCTTGTCTCGACCGTGTTCTTTTTTTCCATGCGTATTTTCCTCGAGAATTACCCGATATGGGAAAACTCAAAAACGAAGAGAAATCACGAAAGTCGCGGGACGTAACACCTGCTATCTATATTGCACAATATTAATCTTCATCGCTATTTTTCTTGATCATGGCATTGACCTCTTCTACATCGAAGAATTCAGCTTTTAATTTTCCAGATATGAGCACCAATTTATTCAACCGAAAGAATCATTATGTGGATGTCCAATGAGAAATAATAAATGTTGTTGTTTTCATTTTCTTTTAATGTGTTGCAGTCCGAATTTTGGAGCTTTTTTATAGGGAATGAAGAGTAAAATCCTCTCAACTTCTGTCATAATAGTAGAAAGATCGCTTCACTACAAAATCATGTTTTCCAAGGAAGATTCAATTATTGAAAATAAAGTTTAGTTTTAGTCGTCTCTCGGTATTTAAAAAATACAAAAGTCGATAAAGGAATTTAGGAACCGTTTAGGAATTTAAGGAAAAATCGGAGCCACAAAATTTGCTGGGGTCGGTTCATCATCCTTATGAAGCTAAATCCTTTCGAAATTATAGCTGAAAAGATAAAACAAATGAGCCTTAAAAAAATTTGACATAGAACAAGCTCAAAAGAAATCAATAAAAAATAAATCACTGTCGTTGCTATGTATTCGAAAAAAAATATATCAAACACACAAACTCATTAGTGCGGTCTATGGTCGTGTAGTAATATTAATTCCTGTATCGTTGAGCATCCCGTAAAATCCAAATTTTTGGAAATTCAATCGCCAAATGGATTATACGACACGCGAATATGGTGATATGTTGATGTGCCTTGGGTATTGTGAGGGCGTTGGGAGAGCAGCAGCGCGGAGATACGCTGAGCTATTCCCCAATCGTCGACATCCGCATCATCGGGTTTTTTTGCTAGCCTTGCATCGTCTCGCTGAAACTGGTACTGTTTTACCACATCGAGGGCGCCATGGCGGTGCACCTCGCCGCGTACGTACAGCCGAGGTTGAAGAATAAATATTAGAGTGTGTAGAGCAGGATCCCGAAACCAGTACTCGGATCGTTGGTAGAGCGCTCGATATCTCCCACACGCTCGTGCACAGGGTTATCCGAGCTGACGGATTGATTCCATTCCATAAAACGCCGATCAACGCGCTCCATCCTCCGGATCCAGTCCGACGCCTCGAGTACTGCAGATGGTTGATTAGACAACACGAAGCTGACGATACGTTTCTCTCGCGAATACTATTCACGTATGAGGCGTGTTTTACACAATCTGGAGTGCGTAACTGTCATAATGAGCACGTCTGGGCTCATCAAAACCCACACGCTACAAGGGAACAAGGCCACCAAGTTCGCTGGAGTATAAATCTATGGGCTGGGATTATTGGTGGCGTATTGGCAAGTACTAACTGTTACTTCATTTATACATAGTAAAAGTATTGTAAATCTTTCGATTCCTTATAAAGGAACCTTGGTATTATGATAAAAAGTTTTTCGATATTTTCATGCCAATATTTAAAAATTGTGTGTGGGGGGGGGGTGCCTACGCGTATGCATCTGTGTGCGCGTTTGCACGCGCGCGCGTGTGTGTGCGTGTGTATGTACGTGCATGTATCTACTGGCCTCGAAATATTCAAATGTATTTATCTGGGGAAGACATAAATTAATCACTTTGAAATTTGGCGTCAAAGTTGAAGATTATCCTTTCTATATCTAGCAAAATTTTAGTCGGGATTGTTAAACAAATTTGAATTTGGCATGGTTTTCAATTTTTTGCAACACATGTATCTCCACGCATCATAATTTTGTTGCTATCGTATTGAAAGCTCAATTATTTTGAATTTCTGAATTTTCTCGTCGGCTTGGCTATTACAAATATTAAGAGTATCTGAATATTATTTATCAGAATCATTATTGTCTGTAGATCGGTCTGATTGAAGTACCGGCACGTGTGACGCGAGAAAATTATCTCGATCTTCTTCAGAATCGGCTTCCTGATTTGTTGGCGGCTGTACCTCAGGACGTTCTCGAACAAATGTGGTACCAGCAAGATGGAGCGGGTCCTCACCATGCTGCAATAGTTCGCGAGTTTTTAAACGAGAACTACCCTGGTCGATGGATTGGAATGCATGGCGCTCAAGACTGGCCTGCGCAGTCACCTGACTTGACCCCATTAGATTTCTTTCTATGGGGTCATTTCAAGGCCCACATTTACGGTCGTACGCTGCCTGCTAACCAACAGGAAGCAGAAGAGCGTATCCGAGAAGCGAGACGAACCGTTATCCCTGAGATGCTTGCAAGGGTGACTGCTGCAGTACTCAAACGGACACAGACGTGCATCATACATGAAGGCGGAGCAATAGAGCACTTATAGTAAACAGCTGTGCCTATCGATAATTTGCAAGGATCGAACAACAGTGTTGTTTTAGCCAAACGTGCTGACAATAGCCGATAAATATAAATAATAATTAATAATTATAATAAGATATAATAAATAATAATAAGATATAAATAATTGTTGTTCATGAAAAATAAATTTAATCCCGGCTAACGTTGAGCAACCATAGAAGATAACGATGGGTCGTTCGAGTCTTTCATTTATTTAATAATTTTTGGAAAAATCTGAAAAAATTCATAGGACTTTTTTAAACCCTTAACAAAATGATAATAATTTGTTCCGCCAAAATGAAAATTTGTAATAACAATTGTACGCAAAATATGAAGAAAATGGAGGCATTTTTCAGGACAATGTTTAAAAAACAATATCTTTTATGATTTTTCAAAGAAATATAAAAATAAAATGGCATTTTTTTATTGAAATGACACCCTTTTTAAAAAAAATATGAAAAATTTCGAGGGTTAAAATCAGACCCTTATTTCTTATCCTGAAAAATGCCTAAAAATGTCTTCCTTATACTATGTGTTTATTGAACAAAACGGGTTTTTCACAGTCTGAAAAATTAATTAATTACCGTGTGTAGTTATGTCGGCTTTATGAAGGCTACATGCAAGAAATTGCAATTTTTATGTAAGAATGAATCTAATTTTCGCAACACAGGATATGAAGATATTTTTCCGCATTTGGACATTTGAATTCATACGTAAGGTCAAGTTTAAATTGGACTACTGCCACTTCACTTTAGACACTGCTAGACAAAAATTGTATGAAAACTAAAATAGTTTTTTAATACTGACATTTTTTTCCGTTTTTTTTTTTTTTATTAAACGGAATGATACTTACGACGCCACATTTAACACCGTGTTTCAAATTATCCTCGATATACTTTTTGTAATCAAGCATGCATTGTTTGTCATTCTTTTATTAAACCATAGCGTTCTTTCGCCCGATCTAAATGCAGTTGCGTTGAAACTTTAATTGTCAGATGATTAAAAAAACGCTAATGAAAAATCATCGTTTGCTAATGGAAAAATGTTTTTTTTACGAAATTAGCTTTTTCGATTAATTGGTGAACACTCGTTTCAAAGGGAAGCAACGTGAAGTTAAAATACACTGATTTTCAGTTGCCGGAGTATATGTGCTCAACTTCAATGGACACGGATAGTATTGACAGTCATCATGGCACCTCCGAGGACGCAGCCACGTTTCTTTACAGATTTGTTTCAAAATCGTAATCATCTTGGAATGCTGCTTGTCTGCCTCTCATCATGAAAATATAAAAATATATTAAATTTAATGAGAGTCTTTCCTCGTCCGATCGTTCGTGAAATTTGTCATCTTGTGTACATGCAAGATATACCGAATAAACGATGTGAATATCACCGGAGTTTTCTGCGTAACAATCGCTCGGCAATCATACGCTTCTTGCAGCGAGAAGATATTTCCAAGAAGTAAGTATTACAAATTATCTGTGCTACCGTATATTGTGCGCGGGATAGACATTTCATTAAGGTTATGTACTATGCTCGGTCGCAAGTATTGGTTGATTATTATTAATTATTTATTTTTAACATCCAATATTTGAATTGTTAGCATCCAAGTCAACTACTAGTTTTGAAATACATTCCGACATACAAAAATGTCAACTATCAAAACTCTTTGATAGTTCGAAAGCGAACATTCAATATTTACGGTATGCTTGCACTAATAAATTTAACATTATAACTCAACATTTTATTCTTTAGTAAGAACTACGTGACTATCGGTCGCCAATTTGCGGCCTATGCCGACCGCTGGACCTTAATGGGAAAGTCGAAATCCAGTGACCTGTCAAAGTTAGTTCAGACAGAGATGAATAATACATTATCAAAATTTTTATGTTTTTTTATTTATCGAACATTTCATCGAAAAATCGGAGCTACTATTATAAATGCACCTAAAACATTTGAAAAAGTAATGAAGACGTTATTCTTATCTAAGGACACATATTTTGAGCGTTTTTTTCAACTCGACGAAAAAAATAAAATATATTTACCCAATTTTTCAATTCAACACATTTATTAATATTTTGACAATAAATAAAACAATGTGCGATAAAAAAAATGAAAATTTAATAAGTTATAAGCTGGTAGAGTTGGGGCTAAACGAAGGGGTTGTACTGGCTGACACGTTGCAACCCTTCTAGTTATCCGATACAAAATTAAAAAATAAAGACTCTTAATTAGCAAGAATGTTGTTGTAGCTCCTATCTCAGAGGAACCGGAAAAAAATAATTCCACCAAATGACGGCTGTTTGAACAAAAAGGCGTTTTTCGATTCTTTTTTATAATTTTTAATTTTTTTACAATAGTAAAAAAAAATTGTCATATACAATTGATAGGGGTGATATAGAGTTATACATCGAAAATTGGTGACAATTTTTTAATAAATCGGTTCAGTAAAACTTGAGATATCATGTCAGCCGTGTCGAGAAAAGTAGTTTTGAGAAAAACGTCTATAGTCAGATTTTCTCTGAAGTAACGGGCGTTGTTGCTCAGTAACTACTCCGTAAATTGTTAGAATTTATAAATTTTTTCGATGATATATTTTAAAAGGTCTAAACTTTAAAAATATGAAAAAAAAGGATTTTTTCAAAAGCGTAGACCAAAATACTTCCGTACAGTTATGCTTCGACGTGCCAGGCGTAGTTGCTGCGTCACTTAAATAGCTATAACTCCGTAAATGGTTAGAGTTGATAAATTTCTTTTACAGGATATATTCTGGAAGGTCTGATTTTCAACAGTGTAAAAAAATTGATTTTTACTAAATTCTAAGCCAGAATACTGCCTTAAATATCGCACAAGCCGGGCAAATGATTTTTTTTTAGAATACTTTGTTAAAAAATTTTTCCGGACAATTAGAAAAAATTACTTCGGCTCTAGTTATTAGATCGCATTGCTTAATTTAGAAATTATAAACCTTTCGTTAATTTTCAGTGAACAAATTGAAGATGATGTTAATGAAGAGGCAGGTGAAGGAGTCTGCGAACATGATGAAGAAACAATGATAGTTCATGCTGAAAACAGAGAAAGGCAAAATCAGAATGAGGATGTACGTAATGAGAATCAAAAGATACACGGCGAAGAGTACGAAAAACATAAGGAGTGCGGGGATGGAGAAGGAGAAAACCAAGGCACAGACGAAGGTGATGAAGATAAAGATAAAGAAAAAGATAAAGATACCACGAACAGAGGGTTGCAGACCGAGGGGGAAGGAGTTGAGGTAAGTGACGAGGAGTCCGAAAAAGATGAGGAGTCCGGAGATCAAGAAAGAGAAAATCGAGGCAGGATACATAATGACGAAGATAAAGAAAACGAAGATGTAGAGGAGAGAGGGTTGCAGAACGAGGTCGGTTTTGAGTTTGGGTACGATGATAAAGACAAAGCGGATCAATGCATGGACGGAGATGATGAAGATGCAGATAAAGAAAAAGGGAAAGATACCACGAATAAAGGATTGCAAGACGAGGAAGAAAGAGTTGAGGTACATAACGAGGAGTACGGGGATAAAGAAAGAAAAAATCGAGGCATGATAAATAATGACGAAGATGAAGAAAATGAAGATGTAGAGGAGAGAGGGTTTCAGAACGAGGATGGAGAAAAAGAGAATAAAGGCATGGACGAAGATAATGAGGATGAAGATAAAGAAAAAGAGAAAAATGCCAAGAACAACGGGTTGCAGGACGACGGGGAAGGACAAGAAGTAGATGAGGGTGAGTTCGAAAAAGAGAAAGAAACCGAGAATGAAGAACGAGAAAATCAAAGCACAGAAAATGATAACGCTGAAAAAGAAAACGAGAAGGATGCCCGTCAGAAAGTGTTACTACTAGAAGAGGGGAGAGGAATACAGCATCTGCCCTTAGAGGGGAAGGAACGTAGTAAGAACGAAGAGGGGGACACGGAGAAGGAGGATAGGCTAATGAATAACGAAAGTAACGAGAAAGAAAAACAGAAAAATGGACACGATAAGGAATCGAAGACCAAGCGTGAAAATAAAGACAACAAGGACGTGAATGAAAAAAAGAATAATGAGGTGAGGTTTCTTCTTCCGTATTAAACTTTTCATCGGTTCGGAAATTGTATTTCTCATTAAAATTATAATATTCTTCAATAGATGGATCGTAACGATGCACAGTGGGGAATTTTCACGAAAACGTGGCCATAAATCCGGGTTTTACCGGAGTTTTGTGAAATTTGGTATACTCACGTTCTTGGGGCCGCTGATTACGAATCTGATATCGAAATTTATAAAAACAAAATGGCGGCTTCAATATGGCCGATCGAAACACGAAATTCGTCAAAAATTTGATTGAAAATGTACTTTTCCAATGTTTTCGGGGTCGCTGATTACGATTCCGATATCAAAATTTATCAAAACAAAATGGCGGCTTCAATATGGCCGATCGAAACACGAAATTCGTCAAAAATTCGATTGAAAATGTACTTTTCCAATGTTCTCGGGGTCGCTGATTACGAATCTGATATCGAAATTTATAAAAACAAAATGGTGGCTTCAATATGGCCGATGAAAACATAAAATTCGTAAAAAAATCGATTCAAAATTCACTTTTCTCATGGTTTTGAGGTCGCTGATTACGGTTCCGATATCAATATTTATATCAACAAGTTGCAAGACTGAAAATATGGAAAATGGGTTAGGAAATTTCGGGGAAAATTATTATTCTTCCATAATGTAGTAAACAAAGTCTTTATTACCGCAAATTACATCAACTACGTGAATCGGAATCCGCTTAATCATTTGCGTCCGCAATACTGGGGCTCGCTAATAATGGGATCATGGTGGGTAACAATGCTTTGGCCTCTCTGATTGCTTCGTAACTTGGATATAAATGACAGTTATGATCTTTCATCGAGTTTCTTATAACATTATACTGATGTCTGCTGAGTTTGGCTTCGACGATAACCGAAAGAGCTTCATCTATTGATAACGGAGTATGTTCTGTCTTTAATGATGTAGGTGCAGGTGTGGGTGTTATAGCGTCTCTGATCACTTTCGACAAATCTAAGTATCCGGAAGCGCGTAGACTCATTTGCGCGGCATAGCACAACTCCTCTGAGCTATGACTGTCACGAAGTTCTTTCGTTTTTCGTCGTTTTGATCGCTCACTTGATGCAGCAAAGTCCAAAAAAGGACGACCATGTTTGCTGGCTTGAGCCAGTTTTGAATCAGCAGAAAAGGCTACATCCATCTCTAACCAATCCTGATTCTTATCAAGAAAAGATCTCCCTCCGTTTGAATTTGATGTGGAGAGTTCCAGAACCTACAAAGAAACAATAATATTTCGTAAATTATAAATGTCATCGGGAACTGGCGTTAATAAAACAACTTTTTTAATAGAGTTGTTCGAGATTATAACCGTGACTTAATCCGTACACAGAAGTACGTAAATATACGCAATACTTTCTTCGCCAATTACTATATTTAGAAAGAAACTTGGTAATATTTTTTCACTAATTACTAATTGTTTGGAAAAATTAGAAATATTTTCTTTCTATTGTTCTTGCTATTCTTATTATTCTTACTATTTTCTTACTATTTTTTTTAGACAAAAAACTAATATTATTTCGCCACTCACAAATTTTCATAAAAAATCAATTGTTTTTTAACAAGTTATTAGTTTTCCAAAAAATTATTCATATAATCAATAACGTTGACGAAATAATCGATACTGCCGAACACTGGTACGCACGCTCAACCAGGTATCAGAATTTTCATGAAAAATATATTACCGTTTCGAATCTATTGTTACGAGTAATAAAGCGATCGAGTCCGCACATTCATTGTAAGGCTACTCCGGGTAAACAAGCCACCTGCCCCGCGCGCCGCGCCCCGCTCTCTTGACCCAAGCATGTACATGGCACGCAGAGAGCCAGCGCGTCGCGTCGCGTCGCGTCGCTTCTTCTCGGAACACGCACACGCTCACAAAAAATGCTCTAGAGCACCCGTCGCATGCTTGCGCACTCTATGAGATACGCCATTTAAAAGCTTAGATTCTAAGCTACAATTTAAAAAAAAAACGAAATTGGAATTGCTTGGAATTCTGTACTAAAAGCATGCGGAAAGTCAAAATTTATTTCCGAACGAAGGCCCTTTTTGAAACTATCGTTACATTAAATAAACATGGACAACAAATATTTTTTTTTCAATTGTAAAATAAGCAAAAATTTCTACATACCTTGAGGAACAGTATCCATTTTTTAAAAATGAACTATCACTTCACACTTTTGAGTTATATGCTTTCAAAGTTATATTCAATGAGAGAGCGATTTTGACGCACGCAACCGTCTCCGACGAGGGTCAACTTTGAACTGAAATATCTCAAGGACTATGAGGAATAAAAATATGGGACAGCGAGCATCTTGTGCAGAATTTAGTTCTTAACCAATCCCTCGGGTCATTATACCTGGATGGGAAAATTTGTCTTTCGACTTATGGCCACGTTTTCGTGAAAATTCCCCACCGTGCGATGGGGCGATTAAGCTACCGAGAAGAAAAAGGAGAACTCCGGAGGAAATAGCCCGGGAAGAATATCACACCTTTTGTAGTGCCCGATACATGAAGATTGCGATGACGAAAAAAAAATAGGAATAATTAAACATAACGTCATTCTGCTTGTTAATGATCTTGGTTATAATAATTTCATAGCTATCGAGCTCAAATATTGTGTACATGAATTTTTCATTACAAGGATAACTTGGATTCAATTAAATAAAATAAAAAACTTTCGATTGCTTAACTTTCGTAATTTTGTAGCTATTAAGAGATTTTTGTTCCATAAATGCACGAAGAAACGAGGATGATTTGTAAGAAATTTTGAAAAAATCACTGAAACGATTTAGATGTTATGCAATTTTTAATTTTTAAAAAACTTATTTAAAAAAACCGTGCGATTCCACCATTCGATCTTCGATGAATTGGTTGAATAAAAAAAATAATAGTTTTCATGTCACGTCGTTATGTTTGACGTTAAGAAAAACATTTGGAGCACGCATACATGCAAGCGGACGATCGCCGATTGCGTCATAACGGCACGCGGCTCGCAGCTAGCTTCGAACCCAGCGCTTCACTCGTCACTTGTCATCCGTCGATATGACTCGTGTGCAATAATGCACAGTTTTTCCATAATCTAAAGCGGAGTCATTCGTATTGTTACTATCTCAAACTTTGAGGGTCCAAATCTCGGCCAATTTTTATCGTATTTTTTTTTTTTTAAAGCAATCTCTTTGGCTTGCGACGCCCAACAACCGTGTATCCATTGGTCCTATAGTTAATTTACAAGCTGTATATATATAATTGCATATCCAGAGTCGCGGTAGCGACTCGAGACAAGTACATTTCTGACCTTACTGACATGTCGAGAGTCGCACCAAGATTCTCTTACGCCAACAACCTTGCTTATACATGAGAGTATATCTATAGCGAAAAAAATATTTTTCCTAATATAGCTCATTATACAGAGTTTTTGAGAAAATTTGAGATGTACGTTTTGTCCGCCGATTTTTTCTCTTTTGATTGGTACCTGAAAGAAAGCTTTAGCTGGTCGCGTATGGGCGATACGTATTTTTCTGGGTTAATTTTTCTCAATGAATATTCCATTTTCGGCCATTTTCGTCGCATATTTTTCGGCACGTATTTTTTGCACACACCGTGAAGTTAGCGATAAAACGTCACGTGGTATGTTTTCAGATGTTAGATGAGCGCGAGAGAGATAACACTATAGGGATCGTGTCAGAGCGAGTGCAGCCATAAAATGCTACAGGATGTGGCACTCACAGGCGCATAAGCGTCCAAGATGAATGAAGCCTATTATACATTCGTCAATCGTCTTGGATGCTTTGAACGCTGTGAGCACCACATCCTGTTATATTTTATATGTCGATGTATACGTGCGTGCAGCCGATAGCCGCATTCGTTTGGACGCTTCCGCGCTTTCAGCACGTATGTATAGATATACATCGACATATAACATGATATAGGATGTGGCGCTAACAAGCGCGTGAGCTTCCAAAACGAATGCAGGGTATATGTTTGGTACCGGAACTACGATATATAACCTCGAAAAATTAAAAATTCACTTGAAAGTATATTTAAAAAATTTAAAAAAATAAAAATGACATATGTTCGCTAATAAAATTCAAAAAGAATAATTACAGTTTGTATAGAAAAAATTGGTGTAGTGATTTGTGGATTGTGGCGCTGATGGAATATCATAATTATTAATTTATTGTGATACGTCAGAAAAATTTATTTTGAATTTATTGTAATCTATCAGAAAAATTCTATTCATAATGAGGCTTATGATTTTTTTATTCATCATTGTAGAAGAAAAAAGTTATAAACCTCATTATTCAAAGCATTCAAAGCAAAGTGAAATTTATAAAATGTGAAAACATCTTTACGTTTAAAAATAAAAAATAAATCCATTACTAATAATAAATAATAAATCGATGAAACGAAATTAATCCCAAAAATAAAAAATACTTGGCGAGTTTTTCCACCTGAAGCAACCTCAGCTGTATTACTGAAACATTTTTTGCAAATATATTACCCAACTCGCCAAGTACTTTTTATTTTTGGGATTAATTTTGTTTCAAAATAAATCTATTACTAATAATAAATAATAAATTTATTATTAGTAATAGATTTATTTTTTATTTTCCTCATTGTCAGTAAATGTCAAATAAATCATCATTTTTTAGAATTTTATATCAAATACTGAAGATTATGTTCGTCAGTTCCAATTGTTTCATAATAAATATGTGAAAAAATACTACAAATAAAATGTGTTTTATTTATAATTTTGCAAGCACCTACTGAATATTCAAACATTCCCATAAAAAGTGGAATTACTTAATAACAATAAAATAATAGTGATAGTATTTCTCAAATTATGACATTTTCTCATACTATTTATTTGGTTATATCAATAACAAGACGTTTTATATACTAAAATGAAATAATATGTTCGATGATATTTGAGGTTATATTGCATTTTTTGACGTCTGCGAGATTATCTTATATCATGTAATTTTGTTCAGCACAGAATTGATCCAAATATGACAATTTATCATAAAAATGTTTGGCATTTTTTGAGAATTATCGACACTTTTCATACTAATTCTGATAAAGTAATACAGTATCTGTACGAATTTATCATATTTGATATATTCTGCCATTTTTCAATCAATTTTTAACAAAAAGTTCCACCAGGGACAATGGCAAAAATAAGAAATAAGGAATAAGAATAAGCCATCTGATTGGCGTAGCCTCTCTCAAGGGCGCGGCGATTGGCTGATTCTTATTCAAAGATTTCGCAAAATTTTCTGTTCCTTTAATTTTTTGACTGAGCAACTGAAACTCGGACCCAGAATTCCATGCCCTGCCATCTAGCCCTGCCGCGTGTCATGAAAATTCTGGACGCCATAGACTACGACTACGAACCAATGCCACCAGCGCTCAAAGCCCCCAAATCGAAGATCCTTTCCGACGTTGATACCCCGTAGCATTCAACACTCCGAGCCAATGCCAATTTGGCCTAGGCACCTTTCTTCCCCTGCCACCACGAACCAATGCTCCCCCGCACCAATACCCCCACGTTGGGGGCACCAATGTCCGATGGCGCCATGAAGCCGGAGACACAATGACAAAAATAAGAAATAAGGAATAAGAATAAGCATCCGATTGGCGTAGCTTCTCTAAAGTACGCGGCGATGCGCTGATTCTTATTCCTTATTTCTTATTCTTGTCATTATGTCTCGGGCTTAAACCCCATCACACATGCTTTCGTGTAGCATAGCATAAGAAATTTCGACCAATCACGTAGCTCCATTTTTCATGAGCGAATGCAGCCACGAGCCACGTCGTTCCTACGCGTGACGTGGCGTAGCGGACGAAATTTCGTCAAAGGAAAAAATTCTTTCTCACGAGCGAATGCAGCTACGAGCCACGTCGTTCCTACGCGTGGCGTGGCGTAGCAGACAAAATTCCGTCGAAGGAAAAGATTCGTCAAAGGCAGGGGGTGACATCGCTATCTATCCCTGTACTGCAAAAGTGGCCCACTTTTGGCAACGAATTTTCAGTTTCTCTCATTCCTCTACGCGGCGCTAGTTGTAACCCAGGAGGCCTGGGTGGGAGACCCGGGAGCCCGGAAGGGAGGCCCGGGAGACCAGGAGGGAGGCCCGGAAGCGACAGCACAGAGGAGAACGAGCGGAGCACTGACCCCCCACCTTGGCACTGACCTCGGCAGCGGTGTGACGAGCGCAGGCTCGCCACGCGTATAGATAAGAACTGCGCGAAATTCAAGCTCTTTTCTTCGCCCTGATATGCCTTCTATCGCGGGATATGTAATGTTTATATATATTTTGTGTGTAATGTATGTGTATATTTGGTTATAAATGTACGCGGTTCTGTATATTACTAAATTGAAAAAAAAATCCAAAAATTTGAAATTTAGAGGAAATCCTAAGAATTTTAATTCTGAAATTTAAAAAAAAAATACAAATTATACAAGCCAAGCCAAAAATTTGGCGTACGTAAATTATTAAAGATCAAGCCAAACTAGAAAACTTGGCGTGCAGGGTTAATAAAAATAAGCCCGGGAGGTGCTGTAGGTTTTCCACGAGATGAGGTAGAAAATTATTATACCTACTCATATAGTGTTAACACAGATTATTATCACTTGTATATTTTACTGTCAAGTACAGTAGACGATCAGATAACTTGACCACTCGCATAACTTAACTCATTACCATGGCAACACATCCGCATATCTTAACTCCCCCTATGACCGTTTCTCCCCAATTCAAACCTTTGACCGATCGCGAAACATCTATGAGCATGCGTATTGTCAACATGCGCAGTGCGCATGCGCTTAGACACGTGAGTGAGAGAATGAGGGGAAAGTTAAGTTATGCGAACGTTTCCGGTCCCGTCGAGTTAAGTTATCTGATCGTCTACTGTAGTTTGCTCACAATTACTGACGCATTATGTACAATGATCACTCACTCAATCGTCACGTGCATCCACGAAAATCATCGCAAATCCAAGCCTGGTCGCATTTCTGCGTACGTCGCGGATGTCATCGACGTTCAATAGTTAAGATGAGTATTCGATATTTAAACGATTGGCCGTTAAGAGAGGAAAATAAAAAATAAATCGTTATGAAAGTATAATAACGTTACATATATTACACCACGAAAATTTATGACGAAGAAGTTGTAACGATATTTATGATTATTGCAACCATTATGTGCAGTGATGCTACTATGACTTATTAAATTCGAACATAACAAAAGGTCAATAAAAGATTATCAACTATTCCAGAAATAATGATTATATAATTATCCGTTCGGTTAAATATAAACCTTGTACAAGATTTTTCTCAGTGAACTTTTCTCATAGTTACTTACTAACTTACTCGGCCGTTACCTCTTGTGTTTTTTCTCATGGTTGCTTACTAGTGCACTTGATGAATTGTTTTCTTTTTTATTTTCTCGTTCATTCACTCCTTCGTTAAACGGTAAGGGCGACTGGACTCCGTTTTTCCTCACCGAGCGTATTGGTTCTTAACCCTGCACGCCAAGTTTTCTAGTTTGGCTTGGTCCTTAATAATTTACGTATGCCAAATTTTTGGCTTGGCTTGGCTAATTTGTATTTTTTTTCTTAATTTCAGATTTCAAATTCTTAGGATTTCCTCTGAATTTCAAATTTTTGGGATTTTTTTTTAGATTCGAATTTTTGGGATTTTATTTTTAATTCGAATTTTTAGGATTTAATACTTGGCGTCCTTTTTTTACTTCTCAGAAGTATTTTGTGATTGATTTCACTTCTTTTTGAAAGTTCTTTCGAAGTATCTTTCCTGATTCAATTTATTTACATGAATTTCATATAAATTGGTGTTGAAATCGTCCAATATACAGAAGAACAAAAAATGAAAATGCATGGCTTGTTGTGTATACACCCAATATACACCCATGTGCATGAAACCCATTTATAAAATCTATTGGTCAGAACTAGATCAAACTCCACAGAAATATAAATTTTTTGTCGTAAAAATTTATTATGATTTTTTCAGATTTTTAAAAAATAAGGTTTTTCAGTTATCCTTGATTTCAAAAAAACGTTGTTTTATGATTGTGGCGTCATAAATGCGACGAATGAGGTTAATTTCTGGTAATTTTTAATGGGTTTTGAATACAGTTTCGATTTCTCGATGTGAAATTCTCGATTTCCAAAATCCGGTGGATTTATACACAAAAGCAAAAAAGTTGTTTTTCGAATCGTTAAAAGTACTTAATTTTTACAAAAACATAACTCGTACAAATAATTTTATTTGGGCTAGAGATTTAACAACAATATTTTCTCATGGTAGAGAAAACAGGAAAATATCGAGAGTATGATCGGAGACATCGATTTTTTTGACCTGCTGGTTTCACATCGAATATCTATATCACTGATAAACGAAAACAGATCATTCATAAAATTCTGAATTTTTTATATAAGGTGCGCAGATATGTACTCTTTCTAACCCATATTTACTGAACATTAACAAATGGTTCATATATTCGAAAAAAAATCTTTGAAAATCAACATGTTCAATATTTTTCAATTTATTATATCATTGAATATTGATTTTTGTCTTCTAAAATGTTTTTATATTTCTTCCATCTTTTTTTTGGAAGACTAATTATCACTATTGCTTACAATGCAAAAATTTATAAAAGATGAGATTTTTTAAATATGAAAATTTCCAAAATAAATATTTATTTTTTAGCCATTTTCGCATCGTAAGCAAAACTGATACCGAGTTTTACAAGAAAAAATATGGTAGAAATACAACAACGTGTTAGAAGAAAAAAATCAATCTGTAATGATATAATTAATTGAAAAATAGTGAGAATATTGATTTCCAGAGATTTTTTTTCGAATATAAGAACCATTTGTTAATGTTCAGTAAATATCGGTTTAAGAGAGTACTTATCTGGGCACCTTATATAAAAAAAATCAGAATTTTTTGAATGATCGGTTTTCGTTTATCAGTGATATAGTAAATTAAACGCTAAAAATAGAGTTTTTGAACGTCCCGCGCGCCCTCTAAAAAATTCAAAAAATCGAACCGTTGCACAGAGACGTTTATTTCAACGATATCTTTGATTTTTTAGGGTAGCCAACAGTTTTTGATTTTTTCGATTTATCCTAAAATATATATATATGTCGTTAAAAATTAATTTTTTTTGCAACGCCCCCTCAAAAGCTTTCGTTTAATGAGAAAACGCGACGTAAATTTTTTTTTAAATTAAAAATACCGTGTGCCGGAAGACGATCTAAGTTCATTTTCATTAAAGAATTATTTTTTTTTACAAACGGCTCGACCAATTTGAATGAAATTCGGACACGTTACAAAGATATTTTAAGGCTATTTTGACAAAAAATAAGAGCTCATAATCTTTATAATAACTAATGAGAACAGTTAATTTTTTCGTTAATTATTTTTTTTTCTCCAGGATAACGTTTTGGCACAATTATGGAAACAATTTTTTTTTGTGTTTCACTATCCCATATAATGTCTCCAAATTTCAAATTGATCAGAGAGGTACTCCAAATTTTAAAAATTAAGAAAAATTACATTAAAAAATGGGTTTTTATTTATTTTTAAATGTTTTTTGAATACCTCTTCGATGAATTTGAAATTTGGGGACATTATATGGAATAGGAAAACAAAGAAAAAAAATTATTTTCACAATTGTGCTAGAACGTTATCCTGGAGAAAAAGAAATAATTACTGAAAAAATTAACAGTTTTTATTAGTCGTTATGACGATTATGAGCTGCTATTTTTTCTGTAAATAGCCTTTTTATACCTTTGTAACGTGTCTGAATTTCATTCAAATCATTCTAGCCGTTTGTAAGAAAAATTGTTCTTCGATGAAAAACAACTTAGATCGTCTTGCTGCACCTGTTATTTTTAATTTTTTTAAAAAAGTACTTTGCGTTTTTTCATCAAGCGGAAGCTTTTTAGGGGGCATCGCAAAAAATTTAATTTTCAACGACTAGTCTAATACTTATCTATGAATATGAAGCATAAAATTTAAGTTAGATTTTGGTTTAGCCTAAAATTAAAGTCAGATTTGATTAAGCATCAAATTAAAGTTGGATTTCGGTTTGACCTAAAATTAAAGTTAGATTTTGGTTTAGCTTAAAATTTAAGTTAGATTTTGATTGAGCTTAAAATTTTGGTTGGGTTTTGGGTTAGCCTGAAATTCAAGTTTCATTTCGACTTATTAGCTATGTATAATGCTATAGATTCATGGATATGTGATACGTATGGATATATATATATATATATATATATTTGTACATAGATGATCTATATATATAAAAAATCCTAAATATAATGCTATATATACATAGACATACTGGATATATGTAGACAATGCTATATTTAAAAAAATTAAATCTCGAATGACCACCCCAATATAAATTCAGACCCGAAATAATGACCACCCTAACGATACCTCAATAAATATGTATACCCACACGGAACCGAGTGTCCATTGGACGTCCATCTATCACCCATAGATCCTTAACACCTCTACATCCACGATGGACGTAATGCAGACATCCATTGAACATCCATGGTATACTTTTGATTGGACAAAACGCAATGGATCACACAGGACGTAGATTGTATGTCCACGACACGTACTATTTCTTGAGCTACAAATATACACAACACGGCCATCCATGGTATGTCCATAGGTAGACATTAAATAGCTTTTAATTCAGGATAGTAATTGAACATCCATTGGACGTTCCAGGTTCGTAAACGAAAATCACATTCGGAGGACGTCAATTGAACGTCTATCGGATGTTCCATGTAGGATTTCATATAGACGTGAACCTGGAACGTCCAATAGATGTCCAATTACTATACTGAATTAAAAGCTATTGAATGTCTACCTATGGACATGCCATAGATGGCCGTGTTGTGTATATTTGTAGCTTAAGAAATAGTACGTGTGTGAACATACAATATACGTCCTGTGTGATCCATCGCGTGTTGTCCAATCAAAAGCATTCGTCCTTTAGATGTACATTTAAGTATTTCGGGCAGCTGTGATATGGGTACGCCGATTGTCCGTCGTATGTACGTACAAATTACGTCTATCGAAGGATAACGCGGAAGTTTATTCGACGTCCACGACAGATATTTTTGGAGCTATAAATATATTCCGCGCGTAACTTAACAGCCAGGGGACGTCCAATAATCATTTAAGTTGGATGAAAATTTCATTCTGGGGAAGTCCATGGGACATTCCTTAAACCATTATCGGAGATTCGAAACGACAGCGATTCTATGTGCTGAAAACGTTTCGTATACGTACCCTTAGATATTTTTTAGGGGTACCTATAGACCACATAAAGTGACATTTAATGTACGTATTTAAGACGAATGCCAATATTGCAAAAGATATCTAATGATCATCTATTATACGTCCCTTAATTTAAACGCTATTGACTACACATTATCCATTAATTATAAATTTCATTACGATTATACATTATTCAAGGCCTGTGAAACAAAGATATATAAGTATATCAGCAAACTACATCGTATAAGGTTTTTACATGCATAAGTTTCTCATAAGTCAAGTTAGTGTAGGTAGGTAGGTAGGTAGGTAGGAGATAAGAAAAGTTAAGCAGCACCCCTTGAATCCAATACTTGGATGGGTGACCGCAGTGTGAAAAATCGAAAACTATTTTTTTTTCTTTTTTTCTGTAAAATATGGATATCTCGTAGGCCCCGAATATTATATAATCAGTAACAAAGTTTATAATTAATTAATAATGTGTAGTTAATAACGATTAAATTATTTAAATAAAGGGACGTATAATGGATGATCATTGGACATCTTTCGGGTCACTGGTTTATTCGTCTTAAATACGTAAATCAGACGTCATTTTTTGGGGTCTAGTCCGTCTAAAAACCGTCTCAAGGTACGTATAAGGGATGTTCCCAGTACATAGAACAGGTGCCGTTTCGCACTTCTTTTAGCAGTGATAGGGATACTCATAGACGTCCCTGGGATGGAGCATTCATCCACCATGTATGGATATTGGACGTCCCATGGCCCTAATGTTCCGTGTGGGTATAATTATTTAAACTATCAAATTTTGAATGACCACCCAAATGTGAGTTGATACCTGAAATAACGACCACCCTGATATACATCGTATATATATAAAAAATATTCGCACACACAGACACATACACTCTTTTATATGTAAAAATAAAATATATATGTAAAGCATCAAATGTCGAATGACCATCCAAATGTAAGTTGATACCTGAAATAACGACCACCCTTATATACATCGTATATATAAAAAAAATACTCGAACACTGGCACGTACACACATATACTCTTTTTTATATATAGAGATAGAATATACATGCAAACCTGTGTATAAGCCCGAGACTACGGTTGGCGGGGTGGGGGAACGCCGTGTTCTCGCACACACTCAGATTTTCCCACACTAATGCAAGGCCTCTCTGTAAAAGTCGTATTACACCGCTTGTACACGGGCTCTATATCTATAGAGACGTGAGACGAACATTTTTGCGATGATGAATATTCGGAATAATTCGCCCAATGTTATGATATCTCAGTATCACGTGGGCGAAAAAAAAATGGTATCAATGGAAAGCAAATTTTTTTTCAAGATGACCATAGTTCGTAAATGTTGAAAAAGTTGTCGTGTTTCTTAGTAATATCGAATTGAAATGTAATAAGGGCGTGGGCCGACGCATATTCGCGTATATAAGAGTTCGTGGCAATCTCGATTGGGACTCTCAATTTTTTAATACTTGGCGTCGAGTTGCTGTCGCGACTTTTAATATATACCTGCATGTACCAGTATATACTTGTATATGTCTGTATATACCTATATATACCAGTATATACTTGTATATACCTATATATACCTGCATATACCTGTATATACCAGTATATACTTGTATATACTTGTATATACATATTATAACGCTTTTTGCGTTATGGACAATTCAGAAAAAAATGCAGAGGGACGGGACCGGGATTCGAACCCGGGACCTCTCGATTGCCGGTCGAGTGCTCTTCCAACTGAGCTATCCAACTCGCTACCGACATTATTTCCGAATTGTCCATATGTGCACGATTTCGTGTTACAATCTCCCCTGCCAGAGTCGAGCCGCCATCTAGCGACTCGCAATCGAACTCAAACGCAAACTCAACTCAAACGCAACGGGTACAACAGACTGGGATTGTTTGAGGGGAGGTATGAGGTATGGGAAGGGGTACTACAGGCGTCGGCCTGAGGGAGGAGTGGGGGAGCTTGGCTAGCAGAAAGGTGGGAGATGGATCTCAGGGATTTGGATTCTTTTTACACGGCAACCACGAAATTAATTTTCCGTGGTTATTCAGAGGCCGTGTCTTATTGTCGGGCGCCACTTATGACGCTTTTCGCGTTATGGACAATTCAGAAAAAAATGCGGAGGGACGGGACCGGGATTCGAACCCGGGACTTCTCGATTGCCGGTCGAGTGCTCTTCCAACTGAGCTATCCAACCCGCTACCGACATTATTTCCGAATTGTCCATATGTGCACGATTTCGCGTTACACTATATATACCTATGTATAGCTGTATATACCTGTATATACTTGTATGTACCAGTATATACTTGTGTATATCAGTATTTACCAGTATATGCTTGTATACACGAGTCTATACTCGTATATATCAGTATATACTTGTATATACCTAAATATACCTGTACATACCTGTATATACCTGTATATATCTGTATATATAAAGCTGCATACATATTCGTACGTACGCTGTTATATGTATAGATAAATGCATCGATAATGCATATAAGAGCGCTTATGCATAGTGAGGCGAAAGAGAGCGGCGCGCGCCGTGTCTACCGCACACACTCATATCCCACCAACACATAATCCAAGCCCCTCTCTGTAAAATCGTATTACACCGTTTATACACGGGCTCTATATTTATAGAACGTGACTTGAACATTTTCGCGATAATAAATATTCGGAATAATTGGCCCAATATTATGATATCTCAGTATTACGTGGGCGGAAAAAAATAAAAATGGTATCAATGGAAAGCTAATTTTTTTTTAAGATGACCATAGTTCGTAAATGTTGAAAAAGTTGTCGGGTTTTTTCGTAATATCGAATTGGAATGTAAAAAGGGCGTGGGCCGAGGCATATTCGCGTATATGAAAGTTGCGGCAATCTCGACTGAGACTCTCAGTTTTTTTAATACTTGGCGTCGAGTCGCTGCCGCGACTCTTGATATGTGTATGAATGTGTTTTGTATATACTCGCGAATGTATGTATATATTCTTTGTAAATATTTTATATCTACGTAAACTCAAGGGTATAGAACCTAAAGCATTTTCCCGATATTTTAAGCGTTATATTATCGTTTTGTCGTATTTAATCTCCCTCGGCACAATATAAGTAATATTCGCGGATTTGTTAGAAATAAGAATATTCTCAGACGAGTGGCATAAGCACGAAATAGTAATAAGCGGATGTGGTTCCCCAACGTTTCAATACATTGTAAAATCATTTCTGTATTCACGCTATTTCGAACGTCGCGGAAAACACGCGGAAGGGATTAACTGAGGGAGTTTTTATTACAATACTAGCCGAGGATACGTGCTTGAGAAAAAGGGACTGTTTTTCCCGATTGTAAAAACCCTCGTATTGTTGCCACCTTGACATCTTGAAGACACGCGTGGAAAGAGATCGAGCCAGCGTCGGGGGATGGGCTTCGCACGATGACCAATAGGAATCTCCGTTAGAAGAACTTGACCCCTTCTCTTTTAATTTTTCATTAAGGGCAGAAACCAAAATGTTTGGGAACCTCATCGCCAAAAAGGCAGTCTTATGACAACTCTTGGAAGGAACACAAGTTCTCAACTTGACTATCGAGTTAGTAACGCGATACGCGCTAAATAGTATTGTAGAACTGTTTAATTTTTACAGGACACTTTAATAAAATTGATCATTTATATATTCTCTTTAATACAAATCGCTGTGCTGTGGTGTAAATTTATTTCAATACTAATTTGAACTTATAAACGACTCCCGCTTTTCAGGATCGAATTTTTATTCGCTAGGCGGTAAATAACGTGGACCAATCGGTGAACGACTAAAATCACGCGGGCGACTCTCTCAGAGTCCGCTCATAACAGCGGGTGACTACTAGCGCCACGAGTGACGAAATTTGGCGTAAAATAAGCGTTGCGATTTATGTGTCGATTCTACCGATCTGATTTCACCCCCCCCCCCCCCCCCGGTCGAAGGAGAATAAAGGAGAAGAACGAAGAAGAACACCTCGAAGCCGATGTGGCTTCAAACGAAAAAATAAAAGCTGATATCCTCATTATGCCAATATCTACAGACTTGGTATTGGTCCCATTCGAAAGAGAAAAAAATCTTTGTAATGTGCATAATTAACGTCTCCAATACCCGATAATTTATAAGATATGATTAACGAAATCTAAAATCTGTGGCTAATTCACGTTGCGTGGCGTATAAGAGACTTGGCCCGTCTCAAGGTCCGTGAACTTTGCCGGTAAATGTACTTGCCTCGAGACGCTGCCACGTCTCTTGATTAGTTTATGTTGACTTCCGGCGAAATGGCATAAAAAAACGTTCCAGACCGTTTTGAAGTTTTGTCCGGACACTTTTCCCCGGTAGTGTAACTATATCTTTCAGAAATTTTCAGAAATTTATAACTCAAAAACTATGAACTTGAGCAAAGTTTTATAGAGAATACTTACCTTTCAAAATTATCCCAAATATAATTAAAAAAATAAGTCATCCCGAAAAATTAAAAATTTTTGAGAAATTGTTCAAACAATTGGCTATAACAAATCAAATGCTCGAGTTTTCGGCAAAAAATTGTGATATTGGTATTCAGTGGATCAAAATACATTAAGGTAATAGTTGCGCGACAGTACTATTGAAAAGATTGTACCCCGTGTGGCCTGAAAACTTTTGGGCGGGTACAGGCAGCCCGTGTACTGACACACGTCAAAGTATATATACCGACGCACAAACACTACCGCACAATCACACGCGCGCATGCGCGCGCCGAGCGTAGTTGATCGTGGCAATGTTCACGTTGTTTTTCACACCAAATTTTACCCTTAAAAAGCCTACATTTTTGGAATGAAACGGTCGACTCTACTTAATTTGGGCTCTAAATTTTCACAAAAATCTATTCTGTCGTTTAGCCAAATTTTATAAAAATCCGTTGCGCCGTTTAGTTAATCAAGCATAGAATTCAGATCCTCCCATAAGACTACGTGTGTAACAGCATAACTTTAACAATAAATATTTCAGATTCCCCACGATGAACCTTTCTAAAATTTTGCACAGGGTTTGGTATCATATTAATAGAGCTCTACATACATTTTAAAGAAAATCTGTCGCAAAAGTGTTTGACGCGACTACTATGTACCTCAAAGGAATTTAACTTTATTCGTCGAGCTCAAAATTTATCGAAAATTTAATACCGTATCCTCATCGAAAAACTTTACACGCGTTTTTCTCGAAACTATGTGTTTAAAGTCGGTGACAACTATGATTCAAAAACCACTTGATGGATTTTGATGAAATTTTCACAACTTATTAATAGCATTAAAAACTAGTTTTTAGTCGTAGAATTTTCATTTTTGTTGAAAATTTCGATTTTTTTGAAACAATCAACAAATCTTTTTTTGTCGAAATTCCGGGAGAAACCGTCAAAAGTCGCCATTGGGCTAATTTAAAAAAAAATCTTCGATTAAAGACTACATTTATTATTAAACTAATGATTTTTATTTGTTTCATTGATTTTAGATGATTCAGTCAGATGTTCCGATTGTCACCGCGAGGCGCCACTTGCGGAAGGGGGTCTGAGAAAGATGGCGATGATGGCGGATGATGTGATCTTTATGAATTATAATTTTTTTTTTAATTTGTGGGAGTCAAATTCAAACATGACTCAAAAACTTTATGTAATAAATTTTATAAAATAAACTTAATTATTATATTAAAAATTATTAAAAATACTTCTTTTTCACGCCTCTGACTGTATTTCACCCCTTAATTCAAGTGAATTGCACCTGACTATTATTGGAAAAAAAAATTCTGCATTGTTACTGTATGTTCGAGATATACAGAAAGATGTTCTATAATCGAACACGCATTTCGCTGAATTTCACTTAGCTTAAAATTGCGAAAAATTGTAAGTTGTGAGAGGACCACATCCAAATACCATCACACCGAAAAAACACGTGACAAAATAATTGATTGCGCTTATGTTTCCTTTGATGATAGATCGCCACGTTTGTAAAATAATAGTATTTACGTCTTGAAAAATTATGAGTTGTGAGAGGACTATATCAAAATACCACCACACCGAAAAAACACGTGACAAAATAATTGATTGCGCTTATTTTTCCTTCGATGGTAGAGCGCCACGTTTATAATAGTACATTATGATACAAGTGCGTTGAAACTTTTTCTGACGAGTGTGAGTTTGCAGCATGAGTCGAAGGCGAATGTTGCTATCACACGAGTTGAGAAAAAGTTTCTCGCACGAGTTTCGTACAACATTTTATTGCACGAGTGCGTACAGGCCGTAAAGTGGGCACTTTACGCACGGGGTGAAATAAAATAATAGTAGACACGTCTTTTTGAAGAGCGTGAATATTGCCGCACGAGCGAAGCGAGGGCCACAACCACGCGAGACATAAGACGCTCTGGCCCGTGTTGATGCACACGATCTTTTTTTTTCCCCATGCATGATTTGAGCACTTTTTTAGCACCAATGCGATAGATGGCAAAACCAAATATAATTGAACGGAATTGATAGAAAATCATGCAAATTGGAAACTTGCACATAGCTTCTTCATTTATTTCCGTCGTTTTATTAAATTTAATACAACAATTTTTTAGAATGTTCGTTTGCTCGAAGGATTTTCATGGAAACTAAAGTAGCTTTCTCCGTTGTTGGGCTGCTGCGCGAAACGGGCAAACTTTCCGCAAGTTGCAGCTCTTTCCACAATAGACAAGTACCTGACAACTTTTCTGATTA
Source organism: Alloplasta piceator (assembly GCA_946863875.1). Taxonomy (NCBI): domain Eukaryota; kingdom Metazoa; phylum Arthropoda; class Insecta; order Hymenoptera; family Ichneumonidae; genus Alloplasta; species Alloplasta piceator. The sequence goes on along the minus strand of OX333073.1, from coordinate 30,820,742 downwards.
AAGTGACTCCATATATGAGGGAAGCAAACATGAAGGCTCGTAAAAACCCCGGTGAATTACGAAACTGAATGTTCCAAAAACTATGGGAAAAATATCAGTCTTCGTAAAAACGACGAAGAGTCGTTCTCCTTACGAGATTAGTCGCACGCACAGACGTACCAAAAACTTAAACGGAATAAGCTTTGAAATGCAACGTTACTTTTTCTAAACGCACAAATACTATTTTAATAACTATAAATAAGTTTTTTCAGTTTTTCACATACTACAAAATTTATTATCACACAGGCACTTTTTTTTAGTGTCGAATATTTACTGCAGACTCCGATGTATAAGATTTATTATCAACATTTTGCCAGTATTTTAACTTTGTTAACGTTTTTTTCCAATGGAAATAAATAATCTCACAGATTTCGTGATAATATAAGAGCGATTTACGAAAACGACCGTATCATCGACTAGATAATGTAATATGCCGTGATTTGATTAACACACGGAGGGATTTGCGACTTATCTCAAGTATCACATTCATCAAGACTGACGAGAACTCCAACGACGTAGATGACGTTTTGGCATTGGAAAATTTGTTTTTATATTCGTGCCACCACCGCATGAGGCATTTCAAGACGATTCGAGCAGTTTCTATCTCTAGAAGTCATCGATTTTGGAACGGCTGGAAAAGAAAATTCGGGTCCAAAAATTACCGTCCAAAATTGTTACAGATTTTTTCAACCGCTCCTACCCGCCATATTATCATATTTTAGGTACAGCAATCCAGGGTTTGCCCGTGACCCTTCCAATTTATAAACGCGTTTAACGTTCGCCCAGTCCGGATTGAGTTTCCAACATTTATACAGATTTTTCCCAGCCCTTCTGCTAACCTCCAGCTAAGGGTATTGTTCAAATGCGTGAGTAAATTTTATAGAATTTCAAACTTCATAAATTTTACATGAAAAATTTAGATATTTTTAAATAAAATTTAACTATAACTCGCGTTTTTGAGCGCAACATTTCGATTTTCAGAACAAAATGAATTCAACGAATAACGATCCTCCCAAATAAAAACGAAAAGGCATTTTCTTTAAATTAAAGTAGGACTGCGACAATTTAAATATTTTCATTGGCTTGATTGTTGTCTGTTAAGATAAAAGGTTATCTATCACAGTTCCACTATGATTTTATGAACAAAGTTCTTTATTTTTGACAAAGCACTCATGCATTGATTTTATTCATTAAGACAATTAAATGCCGCTTTTTCGTTCTAGGAGACAGGATTTCGAGTTTGAAAATATTAATTCTTATTATCGAAGTTTCACTCAAAATTGACGAGAAAATATCTTGATTCTTCACATAGACTTTATCCCATCAATTGTCTAACTGCTATTAATTTACGTTTTTTAATTCTCATTAGCGGTTTGTTAGCAAAGAATTACTCTTTCGCATCGAAAAAGAGATCAGAATGTTTTATCTGTCCCCAAGCACACACAATGAAACCATTCGCAACTAATCTTTTCCAAAATCCTTTATCGGTGATATTTTTTGATATTGAATTTAAAGACAAAAACAAAGCGATTGTAAAGGTTTATTCGATCCTCATATCTCTTAATGCTCACAGTGACGTGTCGAAATAACGCGTGACAAAATAACATGATAAAATAACACTCGTAAAAATAAAAGAATGCAAAAAGAACACATGTCACACTAACACATTTCAATTCTTTTTATTTTCATTGTTCATTCAAGGTTTTGTGGTTCTTTTTTTTGTAATTGTACGACTCTCGTATCATCAATCGATTGGACAAAAGAGCGCAAGAATCCGTGAAGATAATAAATATCAATAATATTTTTTTTCGCGCATGCATGATTTTTGTCTTTTTCGCCAAATGCGTACATGGCCAAAAAGTGGCCCTTTTCTGACCGCTAATAGTGAAGATTTATGATTTTCGTTTTTTTCCCCGCCGGGGGAAAAAGAACGGAAATCGGCTATCTTCACAAAAACTCCATAGCTGCTAAATTAGGAAACTAAGTGTGCACAAGTATTTTACGAAAATTAAAAAAAAAATTTTAAAAACCTTTAGAGCGTTTTTCACCAAATTCAACGCTAACCATTCTTGTGATCTAGTGTATTTGTGCAAAAAAATTTAGCTCGATACTTCTGAAAATGCTTATGTTGAGGCATGAACAAATTTCTTTTTGAAAATTTTTAAAATAACCAAACCTCTAAAGTGATTTTTCTGAAATTCAGTATTATTGTTGTCATCGAATGTATCGTCACAAAAAAAAATCAGCTTTGTAGGTGAAAAGTTACAAAAGTTCAAGTACTCACAAACTTTTTGGAAAAAATTACATTTTTTTTATAAATATGAAGTTTCAGTTGAAATGTATAAAAAATGAAATAACTTCTCGGCAATTTTAATATAGGATTGTATATTAAAATTCCATTGCATACTTGATTTTTTGAAGCAGAATCACGAAAAAATATATCAAAATTAATATTTTTTTCTATATAAGTTTTACATAACAGGAGGTTAATTTTCAAGATAAAGTGGGGAAAATAGTTTGAAAAGTAGTATCGATGTGTATAATAAATTTAAATCACAGTAAGTTAATTTTCAGAAATAAATGAGATGACGAAATGTTGAAATTAATGTACGCGACTATATATAAGTCAAATTACATGTCTGAATTTTCATATTCATATCATGAAAATTAGGTAACCTTAGCTAGAATTAATTGTTATTAAACATAATGTTATAAATAATATATAGCCTTTGCAAAATGATATAATATGCATAGCTTACCAGCCTTAATAAAAGATACATAAAAAAAATCTGTGCGAATCGTCCTATCAATTTGACTTTCTACGATCATGATTCAAACCTGAGACTCTCCCTATACCTTCCTATCTATCGTATCTAACTACCTAACACACTACCTATTACGCTATCGACTATTTATGAACTCCCTCTACTTGATTGGTTGTAATTTTAGGAAATGAGTGTATTAATTTCTAATGATGCGTCTTAAGGTTGTTTAGAAGCTATGAAACCTTGGAATGTTAATTGTTCAATAAATAGCTTCTTAATCGTAGTGAAATTTTTACACGACCTCCTGAATACTTCATGTAAGAGCATACCAAATTTTCAGAATTCTATCATCATTACTTCAACATCCTTAAGGGTTAAAATAAAAAATAACGAGAAAATTCTTAAAATTCGGTATGTTTTTGTATGAGGTATTTAGGAGGTCGTGTAAAAATGTCACGATGATTAGGAAGCTCGTTATTAAGAAATTAAAAATGTATCAACAAACTTTGTTTTCTTTCCGTTGCTTCCAATATATTGTGGATATTTAAAAATTGAGAGGTTAAAAAAAAACTTATCGCAAACTTATATCAGTTTCCATAAGACTACATTTTATTTTATTTGATTTGTTAATCTCAATTATTCGATAACGAGCTTCCAAATCGTCGTGAAATTTTTACTCGACCTCTTAAATACTTCATTGAAAAATATACCAATTTTTCAGAATTTTCTCATTAGACGTGATTTGCTTCTAAACAACCTTAAATTGCGAAAAAGCATATAAAAACCATTTTCAAATATTGTATATTCAATTTGAAAACATTTTTTACAGTGCAACGTCTTAATTGATCTGTTAAGTTTTAAAATGACAACGGCAATAAAAAAGTTTATACGACGAAGAAGAAGATTCAGTCTTTAAAAAAATCTCCTTATGTGAAATGATTTTAAGTGGTCTTTTCTCGCAAATACGTCATAAGGAGGTTGAATAAAATTTGAAACCGTGACAAGATAGGGCGTACCTTGAATTAGTCATTGACTGAAAAATCAATGCTCGATTGTTTGTCGGATAGACCGAACGTTGAAAAAATATTGATGTTTTTAAAATAAATCACTTTTGGCACGCTGTCACGATTTTGAGGGTCAAACAGTAATTTGCCTCCTCATAGAGGAAGCTTTGTTTTTACCTTTATGCTGGTACAAAAAAGTGCTAAAAACAAACAAAGAGGCGAAAAATCATAGAGCATTATGTTTGTCTGTAACTGCACTCACGAATAACACGTAGAGAGAGGTCACAGCCAGTGTAGTGGCAGTGTAAATGTTGGTGTGGTCAGACGGACGAGGAGTCTTGGTGGGGAGACGACCACTTGGTAACGACTATAAAGACCTCGACGCATAACGAACCGGATTTATTGAAAGATCGACATTCGAAGTGAGTCTCGAATCGTTTTAGACTATCAAACTGTGATTTCTGAAAGTTATTTCTTGGCATTTTTTCCAATAACAAAAGCTGTATCCATCGTTGAACATAGTGAATTACGCCAATGTTCAAATTCTATTTTTGTAATAACTACGAAAGAATATACACTTATTCATTAATCTAGTAACGACAAGAGTTGATTGATAATTATTGATGATCGTGAGCCTCAATTTTTTAAATCCATTTCTTCAAAAACTTCTTCAATTGACAAAATAATTATTCATTAATGCAATAATAACGATTATTCATGGATTTGTATTAAAAATTAGAAATCGTCGATTTTCAACGATACACATTCGGGTTGCGAGTTTCATAGGAATTATTTCGCGAGCCTTTTCAGATTACGAAAACAAGGTTTTCGTAACTATAAAAAGAAGGGAAAAAGGAAAAATGCCGACTTGCCAGTGCGGACAGAGAGGGGAGCTCGAGGCCGAGAGTAATCACGATTGCCAGCTAAAACTTCCGGTTATACGGCTAACGAAGTGCTGTTGTTCGCGGGAGCACGAGACTGAAGTCAGGTACCCTATATAATATTAGGGTGTTCCATTTCAGAATTCTTTTGATTTTATTACCTACCCGGTAACTGTGTTAATTATTATTTTAGAAGACCCCGTGCAAAAGGAGGACATTGAGAAAAATTGATAAGTGGTGTCCCAGTGGACTTGCATAAAAAAGTTAATACGCTCACATTGCTCTATTATGGAATGTAGCTCAAGACATGTCTCAATGGACTTTAATACAAACGGCACCGCAAACAGCCCTGTTGAAAAAGACCGATATGAACCGATAGAATTCTATAAATCCTCATAAATCTCTATGGGAATTTCGTGTTTCAATTTGTCGAATTTGTCCCTGATTCTAACAGATTCTAACAGTTCTATCGGTGTTTTTCAACAGGGTGCCCTCAAAATTATTTTTCAGTAGCCGCCTTCACAAGGGGTCGTTTAAAATTATAATTCACATTTTTATTGGGTTGATAACGAGAAAAGAAAAATCGAATGAAACTCTAATATGTATGCACACTATATAAATGTTATGTATACATACACTGTATAGTGTGCATACACATCGGGGCGATTTTTTTTCGACTTATTTTTTTTTCTCACTCCCCACCTGAAATTTTGTTGGATATGTGTGAAAAAAAGTTCGCTTAAAGTTACAGCCCTTAATGTTAATATTGAGTACTTTCCCACAGCGTGAAAAGATTTCCCATCCAAAATACACGCTAATCGATTTTTTTTCGAAATTCTATAACTCAGAGGCATTTTATGCTATCACATTGTTCTTGGTCGCAATTTACGTAAAATTAAACGATCTTCAAAAGTGTTCGAAACAGCATAAGTGCAACTTACACTGGTGAGATGGTACGGGACACTAAAGTTGATTTTTACCGAAAATTCTCGTTATTTTGCTGTTATTTCTGATATGATTAACTTTACCGAAAAAATGTAAAAGAAAATTTTGTTGGAAATTTAATTTCCTACAAAAAAGGTCTTTTGGACCTAATTGCCAAAATTAACATTTCTTCAGATATTGAACTTTAACTTATTTGTGGTATAAAATTTTTATGGTTCATCGAGTCAAACGTTTTAAATTGGTGATATCCCAATATCTCAAGAAATATTAATTCAGTGATTAGAGCTAAAGGACTTTTTTTGTAGGAAATTAGATTTCCAACAAAATTTTCTGTCACACTTTTTCGGTAAAGTTAATCATTTCGAAGATAGCAGAAAAACAAACCGAAAATTTTGTAAAAATTAACTTTAGTGCCCTGTACCACCTCACCAATGTAAGTTACACTTACGCTGGTCAGGACACTTTTGAAGATTGTTTAATTTCGCGTAAAGTACCGCTGAGTTATAGAATATTAAAAAAAAAAAATCAAATTACATGTATTTTAGATGGAAAATGTTTTCAAGTGATGGGAAAGTACTTAATATTAATATTAAGGAATGCGACTTTCAGGGAATATCTTTCCACAGATATCCAAAAAAGTTTCAGGTGGGGAGTGAAAAAAAAAAATAAGTCGCTAAAAAAGAATCGCCCTAATATAAATATAATCAACTGTTTAAAAAAATGACTATTTTTTTTTCAACGATCATTCATAAGTCGTCAGAGTATCCGTAAACAAAAACCCTATTCAAATATGAGCCCTTAATATTAATATTTAGAGGTGGTAATTTTTAATTTTCAATTTCCATTTAAATGACATAGGAAAAAAATTTCTGAACTTTGGAATTTTATTACTCAAAAACAAATTACTGTACAGTAATAAGGAAGTCGATTTTTGTAGGAAATTAAACGCTCTATAAAAAAGATTTGAATGGAGATTTTCGTGAGGCAAGCCGTTTCGGAGTTATTAAGCCTTAACCATTGAACTGCGGAAAATAATGATGTTATTTACTTATAAACGCGACAAAATTGACTCATATCACTTAATTATCCAATATTTTCATCTTTAAAACAAATATCTGCAAATTTTAAATGGAATGTTGATCAAAAAATGTTATTAATCAACGATAAATGATTAATTTGATTGTTCATTAATAAAAAATATAGGTACATCAAAAATAAATATATGATGAAATTTCATCATAAATTTTATTTTTATAAATCAATAATTTATTTTAATTCTTTACAATTTCTTTGAGGTATATACTAACAAATATTTGTAATATACCCGTATTTTTTATTAATGAACAATAAAATTAATCACTCATCGTTAGCTAATAACATTTTTTGATCATAATTCTATCGAAAATTTGCAGATATTTATTTTAAAGATGACAATATTGGGAATTTAAGTGATATGAGTCGATTTTAGCGCGTTTATAAGTAACTAACATCATTATTTTAAACAGTTCAATGGTTAAGGCTTGATAACTCCGAAACGGCTCACCTGACGCAAATCTTCATTTCAAGCTTTTTTATAGGGCGTTCAATTTCCTACAAAAATCTACTTCCTTATTACTGTACAGTGATTTGTTTTTGAGTAATAAAATTTTGAAGTTGAGACATTTTTTTCCCATGTTATTTAAATGGAAATAGAAAATTAAAAATCGCTACCTCTAAATATTAATATTATGGGCTTATATTTGGTCAGAATCTTTGTTTAGGGATACTCTAACGATTTATCAATGTTTTTTGAAAAAAAAAAAATTTGTCGGTTTTTTTGAAACAGTCTAATATATATATATTAGACTGATTGAAAAAAGTCGATATTTTTTCAGCTTTGAACAATCTCGAACTCTACTTGAACATAAAAAAATAATCTGCGTGAAGAATGGGCCCGGTCGCTCAAGATTTAAAGGTCACGCATCAAACTTTTGCCTTTTTTTATCTCATTAACCCGTTAATAATGAATTTGCATCAGTGAAACGTGAAGTATCCTTGTTCAAAATGATAAATCATCATCTCAATTGATATATATGAGGTATTCCAGCCCAAGTCTGTAAGCCCGTGACCCTGACCCTCTCGGATTTATTTGATTTTTTTCATATGATGGCATTGAGTCTCCAATACACCCTCATGATTTTTTCCGGTTTTTCCAAACATCCCTTATTTCAAAAAAAATTTTTTTTTTGAAAAAAACCACTATTTTTTAAAAATCGAAACAAATTCTGTAAAAACCGTGACAATATATAACAATTTCCAAGCTATCACCCGTAGTGGGCAGATTTTTTTTCTGTGTTTTACGTATTGGATTTCAAAGAATTTTTTTTTTTTTTTAAACGCCATTTTTAAAAATCTAAAAAAATTCTGAAAAAACCGTGATAATATATAAAATTTCCAAGCTATCACCCGTAGTGGGCAGATTTTTTTTCTGTGTTTTACGTATTGGATTTCAAAGAATTTTCTTTTTTTTTAACGCCATTTTTAAAAATCTAAAAAAATTCTGAAAAAACCGTGATAATATATAAAATTCTCAAGCTATCACCCGTAGTGGGCTGATTTTTTTTCTGTGCTTTACAAGCTATTAACGTTCTCAAAATTACAAAAAATTCTCAAATAGCTCACCTTGAGCAGATACTGAATTATTTTGGTACTCAAATTGAGTATCTGCTATTGAGTATAGTATCTATTCATCTCATCTCATAGTATAGTATCTGCTTATCTCAAGTTGAGTATCATGGTGAGCTATTTGAGAATTTTTTGGAATTTTGAGAACGTTAATAGCTTGTAAAACACAGAATAAAAATCTGCCGACTGCGGGTGATGGCTTGAAATTTTTCATATATTATCACGGTTTTTTCAGAATTTTTTTCTGATTTAAAAAAATTGTGTTTTTTCAAACATTTTTTTTTAATGAGGGATGTTTGGTAAAATCTGAAAAAATTATGAGGATGTATTTTAGACTTAATGCGATCATATAAAAAAAATCTAATAAGCCCGAGAGGGTCGGGGTCACGGGTTTATACACTTGGGCTGGAATACCTCATATATCTCCCTATATATATATATAAAATTATCGCCGCCGCTGTGTACAAGAATTGAGAACCCAAATAAACCCAAACCTCCAAACCCAAACCCAAACCTCAAACTCAAACCTTAACGACGCAAGGGCAAGTAGCGCCCGAGCCGCACGGACCCTAGTATATGTATATATATATTAGACTGATTTAAAAAAAAGTGACGATTTTTTGTTTTTCGAAGAACCGCATTAAATAATTTCGAGAAGGTGAAAAAGATGCCTGTTAAGATTAGAGCTCAATAAAAATATTTAGAGGTCTCTCATCGCATATTTTTATTTCCCATTTAAATAACACGGGAAAAAAATTCAAACTTTGACATTTTATAACTCGGCTTCAAGTCAATGCACCAAAATAAACGACACATATTCCTGTAGAGAATTAAACGCTCTACAAAAAGGTCTCTTATTATTTTTCGATAAACTCACTCCTTCAAAAGTTATTCAAGGTTAAATATAAATATAGAGTAAATTTCACTTTTTGTTTTAGTTTCCGGCAAAATGTTGAAACTTATTACTGAATATCCAAAATCTTTGCTGAGTTTAAATTGCATTAATATGAATTTCTTATTTTTAAAAGTTCACCCATATTCACAGTCTAATATACATATACATTAGAACGTGAATAACTCTTGAAGGAGTGAGTTTATCGAAAAATCATAGGAGATCTTTTTCGTAGAGCGTTCAATTCTCTATAAGAATATGTGTCGTTCATTTTGGTGCATTGACTTGAAGCCGAGATATAAAATGTCAAAGTTTGAAAAAAAAATTTCCCGTGTTATTTAAATGGGAAATAAAAATATGCGAAGAGGGAGCTCTAAATATTTTTATTAAGAGCTCTAATTTTAACAGGCATCTTTTCTCATCTTCCCGAAAGTATTTAATGCGTTTCTTCCCAAAATAAAAAATAGTCGCTTTTTTGAATCAGTCTAATATATATCAAATGTACTGTGGTAAACAGCCTTGATTATTGCAACAACAATTATCGATTGATATATACACTCCCGCTCAAAAGTTTGGATAGGTACTGTCGATATTTCTTGCTGCACTAAAAGTGCACTAGTTGCATAACTCCGTCAAAAAAAAGATGATCGAATTAAAAAAAAAGCGTTTTGACGCAAAGGCATTCAGCTTTCTTTACCGTTTTTGTATAAATATTTTTTATGATTTTTTTTTGACCCGGTATGCACTATGAACGTGACCGTTTTTGGCTTTTTTTTTACCCTCCCGAATTGGGCGCACAACTTAACGACATTTTTTTGGCTTTTTTTATCCACGGTACATTTGAAAGGGTCAGCAGATGCTCTATTTCCGTTTCTTAAAAATGTTCGTACGATTTTTCCTCGCAGTTTTACTTTTGGCAAAAAAAACAAATTTTGAAAGATGCAACGTAACTAAAAAATGATAGAATTTAAGAGAAAATGTCAAATATGCAAATTTATCGTAGGTATACACGGAATCGCCCGGCATTATTTCAGAATTTTCTTGTGAATTTTTTTTTTTACTATTTTCGCTCGACACCCTGTATATCAATCGATAATTGTTGTTGCGATAACCAAGGCTGTTTACCGCAGTATATTTCGTATGTATATACATAAATTCAGATTATGAATCATCATTTTGAACAAGAATAATTCACGTTTTATTGATGCAAATTTATTATTTACGTATTACTGAGATAAAAAAAAAGATAAAAGTTCGATGCGTGACCTCTAATGTAAATCGTGAGCGACAAAGCCCATTTTTCGCGTAGATCATTTTTTTATGTCAAAGTAGAGTTTAAGATTGTTCGAAGCCGAAAAAAATATCGACTTTTTTTAAATCAGTCTAATATATATAAGGCGTTTCATTCCAAATCAGACAGATTCTCTCTTTTTTTAATTTCCACAAATTTTTTATATTTTTTAGTAATCATCAATATAATCTTCCTGTTAAATTTTGAGATTTTTTAATTACCAGTTCACGAGATATTAAATTTAAAAAAACCGCTGTTTTTTTCGGTTTTTTGGTCATAACTTCTTTAATAATGGTCCATATTAAGTGTTTTTTCTTTTCAAATTTGTTGTTTTTTTATGACCTTTTCAAAACAAAATACAAAAAAAATATTTGACGTGTTTTTGAATAAGTTTTTTGAGCTTTAAACTTTGAATCGTGTTTTAAAAACTGAGTGCATATTTTGATTTTTTTGAAATTTTTCAATTTTCAACTTCTATCTATTTAACAACTTTTAAGACCAGTCCGGTCATGGGCCCTCCATAATTACTATTTTTACTTCGATTTTTGAAAATTAGAAAAAAAAAATCTCTATCAATTATTATGAATATCAATTTTTGTTACTGTTTAGTATTTTGATTAAACATTTTGATTTAATTTTGACACTTTCTTATTGTTAACGGAATTTAACAATTAATAATTAATAATTAATCGATGAGCAAATAACAACAGTTCAAGAATTGTATGACTGGGCATCAATCCCAAATAGTCTATCGGACGTTGCTGTCAAATTTTCAACTGAGAAACACTATTGAGATGCAAAAGAAAGATTATATTTGCGATACAATACTGTTAAGTCAATCACGGAGGCAAAAAAATTTCACTCAATTATTACAATGAGCAACGGAAACGTATTGGCAAAAGAATATTCTAATTCAGGAAATAATTGTATATGTACGATTGTTAAAAGAATACGCGAATAAATAAAATCTGTTGCTATTATTGTTCATAAACAGACTTAATGATTAATTATTTATTTTGAGAACACGTTAACGATAAGAAATGTCGAAATAAATTATAAATAATGAAAAAAACGACTATACACTGTATACAGCAACAGAAATTGATATTCATAAGGATTTATAGATTTTTTTTTATTTTCAAAAATCGAAAAACAGTCATTTTGGAGAGCCCACTAACGGACTGGCCTTAAAAGTTGTTGAATAGATAGAAATTGAAAATAAAAAAATTTCAAAAAAATATAAATATGCACTCATTTATAAAAACATGATTTAATGTTTAAAACTCGAAAAAATTATTCAAAAACACATCGAATATTTTTTTTGTATCTTCTTCTGAAAAGGCCATAAAAAACAAAAATTTTGAAAAAAAAACACTTGAATTGGCCCATTAACCCATTGACCAAAAAACCGAAAAAGAGCGGTTTTTTTAAATTTAATATCTTGTGAACGGGTAATCAAAAAGATCTCAAAATTTCACAGGAACGGTCTTCTGATGGGTACTAAAAAGTATAAAAAAATTGAGGAAATAAAAACAAAATGTTTTTCAAATTGTCCGATTTGGGATGGAACGCCCCATATCTGCTGCAACGCAGGCGTACACAAAAATACCGAAGGCTTATATCCAGGAATGTTATCGTTACTGTTGGAAACTTCAAAGACCATTCACATAATCTCATGGAATGTCAAGTCTGTCTTCCCCTCTTTTTGTGCACTCCCACGAGGATCGGTGGATAGACCTTAGCCCTTAATTCGTTTGAGATGAAAAATTGACTACTCAAAAGAAATATTTGGAACATGTCTATATATCTTCCTCAAACTTCTAAAACATTCACCACGTCAACGTAATCCACGTACTTATTTAACATACATACATTATTACATACATACTTTATTGTACATAAACAAATGTTTTTTTTCAAACCTTGAACCTTTGAAAACGTTGCCGTTCTAAATAATTACCACATCTTCTTATCAAGCTTATATAAATATATAAAGAAGTACCGTTAAGTATAGAGAAGTATAGGATAAGGTTAACAGTAAGAGTATAGAAACATTTGTGCAGTGACGAAATGAGGTGCAGTAGTTCAGGGCGCTGGTCAATCGGAAAAATCGGATGTTTCACCAATCCCATGAAAATAGAAAAAACAACGAAGGACGACGTTAATATACTAGAAAATGTTCTCAAGATCTCTCGAATCGTTTCGTAAGCTTAATTAATTGATTTATGTAAAATGTCGTTAATATATTTGTCATGAAATTTCTTTATCCGCTGTTTCTCTTCCTCACTCTCTCCCACTTCAGTTGGGCTTGTGCAAAATACAATATAAACGCCTCCAGGAGAAAATTCAATCTCCTTTTCGATTTTTTTATGCGCATTACCACCAGAAAACTAAACGGAAAGACTTTGATTGCAAAGGCAGAGTAAGCCCCTTGGAACGTGTATGCCTTCATTTTCTTCTTGTTTTTACTGAAACGTTCTGAAGGAACGTTCTGAACAAAATTCAAAGCAAAAGTCTCTGCAAACATTGCACCTGACCCCTACGTTATCGAGTTACGAGTGCTTATCGAAATATTTCTGAGGAACCTGTATACAAGAATATCTGTAAATAGATACGAGAATATCTGTAAACAGATACAAGAATATCTGTATACAGATGTATATCTGAGAAGTCACGATATAAATTTTAAGTTGGAACTCGCATCCGTTTACTAATGCCAAGTCTTTTAGTAGGATAATAGTATTTTTTTTCACCCATGCAAGATTTTCCTGCTTTTCACCATATGCGTGGATGGCCGAAAAGTGACTCTTTTCTGACAGCTAAGAGCGAAAACAGACGAGTTCGCTTTCTTGTGCCGGGTGGAATTTTGGATTTGATTTTAAACTGACTTCCCGATGAGCTAGAGACTTGAAATTTTGAACGTAGCTCAGAATTGGATGACAATGCAAGAAAATGTTAAAAAAAATCGTAATTTTGATTATAATTTAAAAAAAAATATATATTATCATTTTCTCAATAAAAACTGGTACAGGAACGGTTACCATAGCAATGGTTTGGGTTTTTGTTTTTGCTATATTTTCTTGATAACCCACATCAGGCTGACAGATGCAAACATATCAATTCTTCAATTCCTGTAAGGAAATCGTTATCGAATCTTGAGTCTCTTACAGTCTTTATTGAGTAAAGTTTCTTATGGTAAACGAGACAGTGACCCAACGCAAGTGATGCTTGGAAAAAAAAGAAAAAAGCGACTTCTGTTCCTTCAAGAGGAATCAGAAGCAGATCGCATAACGCGGTTAGCTAAACGTCGTAAGCAAACGTAAATATGAAATTAGTCGTATCTCTCTATGATTATCTCATCAAAGTATAAAAAAAAAAATTCACCTACACAATTCTGAAAATCAGAAAATAAATTAAACAAATTAAAAAAAATTTTAAATACCACGTTTTTAAAACGCACTTAAAGTATAAAATAATTTGCCTAGGCTTCATGCAGAATTAAACAACATAGACATTTCTAACCACTTACACATTGTCCTGAAAATTTTTCATTGCACATTTTTAATAGCTATTAAAATAAATGTGAGATTTAAAACGAAAAACGTGAGGCGCATGCAACAGATAATTAATGCATTAATAGTTCAGCTGTCAATTGGTATTGCACCGCAAATAATGTGAACGGATAAATAAGTTCTCTTATTGATAGCGATGATGTATTCCATGCGCCCCACGTTTTTCGTTTCAAATCTCACATTTATTTAATATAGCTATTAAACATGTGTAATGACAAATTTTCAGGACAATCTGTAAGTGGTTAGAAATGTGTATGTTGTTTAATTCTGCATGAAGCCTAGGCAAATTATTTTATACTTTTTAGTGCGTTTTAAAAACGTGGTATTAAATTTTTTTTTTAATTTGTTTTTCACTCTTAGCTGTCAAAAAAGAGCCTCTTTTGGCTATGCACGCATATAGTGAAGACACTCAAATCTCCCAAGGGGAAAAAAATATCGTGTGCAACGCGGGCCAGAGATTCGTCTTTTGTCTCGCGTGGTTGCGGCAAACTTCCCTCGCTTCGCTCGTTGCGGCAAACTTCACGCTCGCAAAAGACTTCTTTCGGGCCCTAGATGCACAAAATACTATTGTGCACCAAGGGCCAGAGATACGTCTTTTTGCCGAGCATGAAGCTTGCTGCACGAGCGAAGCGAGGGCAGCAATCACGCGAGACAAAAGACGTATCTCATGGCCCGTGGTGCACACGATATTTTTTTCCCGCATGCACGATGTAAGTGTTTTTCGCTATATGTGTTGATGGTTAAAAAGTGGCCTTTTTTGACAGCTTATCGTGAAAACAGACGAAATTAGTTCTCTTTTTTACTATTAGCTGTCAGAAAAGAGCTACTTTTTGGCCATCGATACATGTGGCGAAAAACTCGAAAATCGTGCGTGCGCGATAAAAAAATTCTTAAATAGCGTGTTTTTCGTGTTCAACAGTTCTCTGATATCCAGTCATTCTAGACTTTTTCGACGCAATAACTCCGACAAAGCGGGGGATCGTTTTATCTACTTTATTGTGACCTCAATAACATAAACCTGAGTTTTCCCCCTCGAGCGTGGACCGGAAGTTATAGTCATTTCAAAAGAAACATGCGAAATTTTCGTTTTTCCCGAGTAAGTCGTTCAGGACCAATCGTACAACCAAAGTAGTTATTATCAATCTTAAAGATGAGAAAATTCCCTACAAAACTCAAAAAGATCATTGTTATACGACAAAAATTGGCTGAGCTAGCGCGGATCAAAGTTAGACGCTATAACGAGTGCCGAGTAATTTCACAAAAAACCTGCAAAATTTGCGTTATACCTGAATAAAACGTTTATGGTTGATCGTACGACCAAAATAGTTATGATAAATTTTAAACAAGATAAAATTTGCTACAAAAGTAAAAAAAAATTCCAATACGATGAAAATTGGCTGAGTTAGCGCCGATCAAATTTTGACTTTATAGTGATTTTCAAGCATAAGGGACCGCCACGCCAGCCTTCTTTGCCTTGTAACTTCTCTCCAGTTTACTCAATCGAAAAAATGCCACGAATAAACGTTGTAGAGTATAAAATAACCTACATTTTGAAAAAAAATCAACCTTCTAGGTCTAATATTTTCGGACTAGCGTTAACGAAAGTTGGAAAGTACGTTATATCTCGATTTTTCGACGTTAGCTGATTTACATTAACTACACATTAAAAAAATGTACACAAAAAAATATTCAAAGTTACGATAGGGAGGCTGTTTCATACAAGAATATATATATATATATATACAACATATATGGGTCATTCCATGTCAAATCGACCAATAGTTGGAATCAACCCCTTTCAATTTCGATTGAATTTGGTCAAAAGTTTTCGTTTTTAATCAAACGAAGTTCTACCAAAGGAAAAAAATTGAAATGTTTTTTTTTTCGAAAGTTATGCAAGATTCAAAATTTCAGATTTTTAAAAATCTTTTAAATTTATTTTTTAAATATCTCGAAAACTATTATAGTTATTAAAAAATCGTTTTGGGTTCGTCTTGAAGAATATACTTGTGGCTACGAAAAAAAAAAATGTTCCGAAAAAAAATTTTGAAAAATGATGAATTTGGAGAATTTTGAGTTTTCAAAAATCTTGAAAATCCAAGTTCCATATTAAATTTTTGGTTAAATTTTTTTTATATAATACTTGTACTTGTACTGATCTTAAAAGATCCTGAAATTTTCAGGATGGTGTTTCTTTGTTTGAAAAATGTACATTTTTAAATTTTGGTAAACATTTTTTTTTTTCTCACTAAAATACTGTAAATTTTACTTTTTTTTACTGCTTAAAATTACAAAACTACACGATTCCTCAACTTTACTTAACTGAGAGGTAAAAAAAAATTTTCGCCCATAATTCAAAAATTTATATTTTTGAAACAACAAACACCATCCTGAAATTTTCAGGATCTTTCAAGATCAGTACAAGGTATTATAGAAAAAAACATTTAACAGAAAATTTAATGTTGATCGTGGATTTACACGATTTTTAAACATTCCAAAATTCATACCTTCGAAAAAACAAAAAACACCTTTCTAAAAATTTCAGGATCTTTTAAAATCAGTACAAGGTATTATATATAAAAAATTGAACCAAAACAACATATATTACACCTAGAAGGTGAAAAAATATGATTGAATAACCATTTTACACAGCATAAATAAAGAAAAAAAAATTCATAAAAAAATTTGTTTAAAAATGATATTATAATGTTTGTTAATAAATGTTTATCGTAAAAAATTATTTTTTATGTATACATTTTTTCAATAGTCAATGTAAATCAGCTAACCCAAACAAAACAAAACAAAAATAAATGTTTATCGTAAATATTTATTTTTTTTGTATTCATTTTTTTAATAGTCAATGTAAATCAGCTAACGTCGAAAAATCGAGATATAACAATCGTCCAACTTTCGATAACGCTAGTTCCGAAAATATTAGACCTAGGAGGTTGATTTTTTTTTTTCAACATATAGCTTATTTTATACTCTACAACGTTTATTCTTGGCATTTTTCGATTAAGTAAACTAGAGAGAAGTTACAAGGCAAAGAAGGCTGGCGTGGCGGTCCCTTATGCTTGAAAATCACTATAAAGTCAAACTTTGATCAGCGCTGACTCAGCCAATTTTCATCGTACTGGATTTTTTTTTTTTTAGTTTTGTAGCAAATTTTATCTTTTTTAAGATTTATCATAACTATTTTGGTCGTACGATCAACCATAAACGTTTTATTCAGGTATAACGCAAATTTTGCAGGTTTTTTGTGAAATTCCTCGGCACTCGCTATAGTGTCTAACTTTGATCGGCGCTAACTCAGCCAATTTTTGTCGTATAACAATGATTTTTTTTAGTTTTGTACGAAATGTCCTCATCTTTAAGATTGATATAACTACTTTGGTTGTACGATTGATCCTGAACGACTTATTAGAGAAAAACGTAAATTTTGCATATTTCTTTTGAAATTACTATAACTTCCGGTTCACGCTCGAGGAGGAAAACTCAGGTTTATGTTATTGAGGTCAAAATAAAGTAGATAAAACGATCTCCCGCTTTGTCGGAGTTGTAACGTCCGGAGACGTAAAGATAATCGAGCCTAAGCGTCGAGCGGCTAACGCTTTACTCTGTTGACTATTTATCGCGACAAAAGTAACAACAAATAATCGGTAGTGGGAACGTACACTGAAAGATCTCCGGAGACCTTGTTTTATCAACTGGTTATTAAATTTAGATTCACTTGTTCGTTGCGGAGTTCCTTTTCACACCCAGGATTATGCTTTTTGAGTTAGGTTGATCGTCGATTGATGATTGACACTTGATTTTAGTTAACACTCGTTTATTATTTTGACGTCGAGTATTTCTTTACATCTCACACAATTCACAATTTCGAGAATATAATTTTGAATAATGAGTCGACGCGGTAACAGACTTCGCGGACAATTTCGAACACAAACTTTTAATATTAAATAATGATAATAAAAGATTCGCTCACGATGATATCAATTCCGAGGCTAGATACGCGATCGCGGACACACTAGGATAGTCCTACTCCTCACCCTCTCGCGAAGGTTCGGAGCGTGACGACTCAACGCCATCGAAAACTAAACGAAGACTAAACTTGAATTTGTCGCTGCGCAAGAGTTTTTAAAGGGTCTGTTTGCTCAGCGGGAGATGAATTTTACAAATTTGGGTACACGGATTTTCCTACGTTTCTATTGGTGAATATAGTTGTTTTCCGCGTTGGTCTAGTTTCGAGACCCACGGGATGAAAAATCTTAATCGGGTATATTCTTTTCTAGTACAGCTGACTATTTATAAACATATTTTTAGTTTTCTCTCTTACTGAGGTAACACGTGCATTCCCCTGCTGAGTTTCTATTTTCATATGTGAGAATTGGGAAAAACAAGGTTTCTTCGTGAAGGAAGGGCATATGAGGAATAGGAGGTTTCGGGAGTGTCGTTGTTTTGGAACTAAAGGTTTGGAAAAACGCTGTTCTCTGTAGTACTTGTTTCCCAGAACATGCGGGAGAGGCAATAAACTGTGATTTTTACAACCTGTCATCCAAACAAGATCAGTCCACTTGGCGGTTTCTTTTAATATTTCGAGCTCTTTTCGGAAAGTGCCTATACTAGTACACAGAGACGATCGCGAGGGTATATGTATACGTGGAGTGGATGCGTGTGTCTATGCTCGCCTATATACTTGCGAGTAGGCCGGTAGGGATGCTCTGGTCTCGGTGACACTTGTGTGCGCACCGGTTTGATGATTTTACGACTTTTCTCCATGCTGAGATATTTGAGCAGCTTGGGGTCTGATATGCACGTGTTTCCGTGAGATATTTTGGATATTCCGAGTTAATCGCACTACGTGTGGGAAAGCGACTAGAATTGTTAGCTATTTTGCTTTTACGAAATGCGTCGTCATGAGCTGGTTTTTCCTTAACTATATTAAGACGGTGGCGGAGGGTCTGAATTTAAACAAAACAAGAAAAATTGAAAATACGTCATACGTGACAGAGTTATTGCAGAAAATAGCCCTTTTTTAGTTTAGAATGACTGGACTAATATTATTTAGCGTTTTTTTAAACGAATTTCGAATTTAGTAAATATATTACATTAATTAAATCAAATTTATGAAATTTTGAATTTAATAAATTTTTAAAATTCGAAATTCGTCAACAAAACTATATAATATATCAGAGAACTGTTGAATACGAGAAACACGATATTTAAGAGTTTGTATTATCCTAAAAGACTTTGGCATTAGTAAACGGATGCGAGTTCCAACTTGGAAATTATATCGATATATACAAAACATGGAAAAAATTATTCCGCTGAATTAAATTATGCTCTTTTTTTGTAAATCAATTTTTTCGGTTTTTGGTCGAAATTTAAATAAATTCATTTTTTTTCGAAATCGCTGATAATTTTTTCGAAAAGCACAGAAAATTTCCGATCGGAAGCTGTAGGAAAAAAATTTTTTCGATTTTATTTCGCGCCGTGCCTAAGCTCCGAAGAGCTGAACACGCAAAAAATTTGAAATATAACTTTTGGTCTATTCCAAAGAAAATTATAGTTAGAGATCTGAAAATTGGTGCACAATATACTTCCAGGCAACACTGAAACATACGTGAGCTTCAAGCAATTCGAAAGAGATCGGCCTCAAAGAGGGTCCCAATGAGGGGGAATACCTCATACGTACATTCTAAACACGAGGTTCAATAGGAATTCTTGCATAATAACGAAACACACGACCGTAGATTATGAACTATCATGTCCAATGTTAGATGAGCTTCACAAAGTTCAAGTATCACATTGTGTGAAAGGGGGTACAGTCATGAGGATACGGAGCGCGAAGCGTGATCAGGTGGTTTGGGGATTGCAGCCCCGCAATAAGTGGGCGATGTAGGCTCATCCCATTATAAGATTATTGAACAATGTAGCTCGAACCACATTATTGATATCGTATTTTTTCTATTTAACATGACTTCTAATCGCATCTCTGTTCCGTAATTCTTTTTGCAGATATAGAGATGGATCTGTTCGTCTGAGGAATCCCAATATCGAACTTATGGATCAGGATATCCTGTATCATTTAGCGCTTGGGAGTGAATCTCACGATCTGGTTGAAATGTTTGGTGACGTGAAGGTACATAATTTTATTTTTAAAAAACCGACACCCAATGCGAATATAAAAATTGACAGGTGCAAAAAATGAATTTAAAATTGTAAACATCGAATTATTCACATTGATCAAGATTAAATTTATCATTTTCACTGCACAGATAGTTCAGTAATGTTGGTTATCATCAGCAAACGTTTCTCAATCCTGCCGTTGACGGCATCGAACGATTGGCAATGTGACACATTGCACTTTCAGTATCTGCAGTAGTTTTGGTCATAATGGTCATAGTGAAATTGATAGCGACTTACTTTGGCCATTAATGTTGCAGTTTGTATGCATGGGTGGTACGCCAAAACGAATGGAACAGTTCGCCTACTACATCATGGAGGAAATAGGTCACAAGATGCCGGCTGGCACAACGCTACTCGATATAAGCCAGTATTCATATCGTTATTCCATGTACAAAGTCGGCCCTGTGCTCTCTATCAGTGTAAGTATTTCATACAGTATTCACCAAGAATCTGTATGCAAGTAATCTAAAAAAGTTTGGTCATTTGTAAGTATCATATAAGATTGCAAAATAATAAAGTCACCCCGATACGAGAATCAACATACTTGGAATAAAACTTGCATTGAATTCATTTAAAAAGTTGTGAAAATAGAAATTCACTCATTGCTTTTCATTTTCATTCGCTTCCTTATAAAGAAAGCATTGTTTCGGTGACTTTTATGTTAATGGGTTCAAAAAATCTAAAGCGTTGCAAAAGTATATCGAGAAAGGTGTTTGGACAGATGTGTGTGTCACGGGAGTGCCGGACATAAATCCCTCATAATTCGAAATCGTTTTGTTCTATTAAGCTGAAATTTTGTGCACATGTAGCATACCAATTACCCTTTGTTACAAGAAAAGATTCGTTAGAATTTTAATGAATGGTAAGATTTTATCAACTTTTTATCTTCTTTCCAAGATTAGTTACGCAACCACTCTAATTGCAAGTTGGACAAAATTCAAAATAATGCACGAAAAATTTCTGCACAGTTCGTAGAGTGATTCGAATTGTGAACTACCTCCAAAATTTGATGACATCGTAACGTCTGATCGATGCAAGCAATATTTCATAACAGTCTATCTGGATGGAAAAACTACTATAGTTTTGATTATATAATCGAAATGACTGGTTCAATTTTATCAGAAAATGTAGTACACATCTTATGCGCTTGCGAAATTTCAGCTCGATCAGTGATAAAAACTTTATATCCAGAACGCTCCAATAATCATCGTTACATTGAGAAGAGAATAGTATTCATTTATTTTTCCACATGAAAAAGAATCCCTAAAATCTCTTTCGATACAAATGGTTGAAAGCGAGTTTTGAAATTTTTTTAAATTTCATAAAATTTAAGGTTTGCTACTAAATTTTTTTCGTATTCCATGAAGAACAGTCTCTGATAGCCAATGTGCAGAATAATTCGACTCGGCATATTAAGGCCAGCGGTCTATTTAGACGGCCCGAATGCAACCCTTTTTAGGGAAGCGTTGTTGGACAGGAAAAAAAATAATTAGCCAAATGAACTTTTGAGGAAAAGTGTATGTATATTTGAACTAAAAAAAAAAAATTGTTCAATCGTCAGAAATTTATTTGAACTCCCGTTATCAATGTAGTTGTAGAGTGCCTCGTCGCTGACGCATCCAATTTGTGTGCAGGATACAGCTCGCAATTTTTGTTTGAAAAACAAAAACCAAAAAGATGATCAATTCTGATGAAATTATCTTTGATATGAACTAAGAAAATTGGGAGAAATACGTAAAACCGAATATTTCTGGAAGGTAGAAACAAAAAGTGATTTTTCAAGAAAAAAAACTGTTCAATTGGGTAGAAAAGTCACTTAAAAAAAGTTTTTTTGAGATTTTTTTAGTTCAAATAGAAGAAAAAACGATACCAAAAATAACACATTTTGAATGGAGTCGATAGCTCGTTTAGTTTTTTTGCAATCGTGCACAAAAAGTAGATAGATAGGTCCATGGGCGGAGCACTACGACAAGGGGCGCGCAGCTGCTCGACGCCCCGCCACGTTTGGGTCTATATCTGTGAAAATACTCCGAATTTCACCTTGAAATTTTGTGTACATGTTCTTGAATATCTAAGCTATTGATTTAAGGGGGGAAATCGATTTTTTCAACCTTCTAATGGATAACATTAACGAATATTTTCAAAAAAATTGGTAAACGATAAAATGGGAATCTGTATTTAATATTGTCCAAAATTATACCAGATGAATGGGTTAGTTCATCTACTCTGAATACATATGCCAGCATACATGCATATTGTACTCGAACACACGCACACGTCCAATTATTTATTGGCACATGTGTTTTCTCGACGTTTTGAGACATTTCGAATAGGTTGGCATGACAATTTCGAAAAAATTTCTGCAGAAGCAAAGCTTTCTCTATGAGAAAAATTTTATAATTCGATCGTTGAAGAATTTATCGATTGAATGGATTGATTTATTTATCTATGCATTTTTTAATTCTTTCTCAATTCATGAATGTATTGATATGCATTATCTACCATACGGAAGCTATTGTATTTCTCTTCGGTTTCCTAACAGGTCGCATCATCCGATAAATCCCACCAGAGATTAGAGCCTTTCAACAACGTTCAAACGATCATTGCATCATTTTATTTATCAGCGCAGCGTATTAGCTTATCTACCATTATGCATGGTATTATCTCTATTGGCTTTGACGAACATTTGTTTGAACTATCTTTTCAACTGGTATAAAACGCATTAAGCTGCGGAAGGCTGGAACCTTGGCAACTGATTATTTTCAATATTTTGCTTGATATCGGAAAATAGAAAACTACGCCACAGTTGTCCATCAACTGTGCATGTGACTTGAATTTGCTTTAAACGACGATCATAATTACGTTTGAATGGACTTGTCTCACAATCTTCTCATTACAGTTTAGATTTTTTGCCACTGTTCGCGAAGTTGGATATAACTCGCAATTTTCAAAGTTTTCGCCGATTTTTTATTATAATACTCCTGAATTTGTTTAACCCTTAATTATCAGTTTTCACCCCGTATCATATTAACGCGGCGTCAAACTCGAGTTAAAGGATTAATTTAGCCGGGTAAGAATGGTTAATCTGCCCCCACCCAATTTTATGGTGCCGATTTTTTCCAAAGTTTCTATACCTTAAAAAAACAATTTCGTGCAAAATTACAGCTTTCTACATTGAAGCCGAGGGGTCTTCTTGCTATGAAATGTGTGTGTTTTTTTAAAATTATTATTGCAGTTTTTAAATAGTAAGAGCCGACCGAAATGTCTCAAAAAATTCTGAAAAATTAGAAACACGTCAACGTTAATGGGAAAATTTGTTTCTTCTTTTTAAATGACAAACTGTATTTTTAATCATCGAATCTTCTTTTGAAAACATTATTTTGTAGCGAAGAGATTTTTTTACTATTATGACAAAAATTGACATGATTCGACCTGCAATACAATGAAAAAAAACCGATAAATTTTTAAGTTTTCATTAGAAATCCATACATAAATCATTCTTTGTCCAACTAATGGGTGGTTATGGCTGGAGTAGTTGTGAGACATAACAAACAGATGCAAACATAACAGATGTACACAAACAGATGATTTTATTGCTAAATTTCGTTTATTCACCCCTACTATCTATATTGCCAGTGGCGTATTACCGCCTAGGTGGACCTAGGCAATCGCCTAGGGCAGCACTATTTGGGGGGCGCCACAATCTCTGATTTTTTTTCGATGTCTTCTTTTCTCCGGAACACCTGAACTTTTTTTTTTACTTTCACTAAAAATGAAAATTATTATTGCCGAATTCTTCTTCTTCCGTCTTATGATGAATGTACAGTGAACTCTTACCTATTTTACATGGTCGGGACTGACGCTTGCCACTTTTTTACGGCGTGAGGGGTTTTCCACCACTGATAGAAATGGTGGCGACATCTCACGGCAAGGCACGACATTACGACAGTTGACAGAGAGGAGAATAGAGTGGGGGATAGGGAAAGGATACCTCGGTAAAATAGCTGGTCGTGATTTCTTAAAATAGCCGGCGATGTAAAATAGCTTGCGGTAAAATAGATGAAAGTTGCCATACATTCGAATTTTATTTGAGATTTGACACTCAGCGCCATCGGATGGCCCAGTGATGACACTGCACTAGGATCGACCTGGTCACCAAAGCGTCTCAATGCTCTTGCCACCCTGTGCATTGAATCAGAAATGACGTCAAATATCCAGTTTGACCAACGTATAGCAGAGTTTGCGTGGGTGGTTGAAAAATTATACAAATAAATTATTTTCACCCGGGTTCTATTATTCATTAAACGTTCGATATTTGTAGCTTGCTGTGCCGCCTAGGGGCGCCACAGAACCTCCCTAGGGGCACCACAGAGCCTAATCTGGCCCTGTATATTGCAATATATCAATCTTCGTCGCTGTTCCTGTTGATTACGGCATTGATCTTTCCAACATCGAAGAGTCCTGCCTGCTATTTTCCACCCATCTATTAAACCGATAGAATGATTTATATTTGAGTCCAGTCAGTATATACATTTGGAAAATAATGTGAACCAGGAAAGCTAAATTTTGGATATTAGGTGAAGGAGGCCTAGAAAAGCTTAACTTGAAAAACTCGACCAAGATTTCTTGGTTGCATTTTCCGCCATCTTGAAAAAAGTGTTTAATTCAGTTTTTTTACAATAACTCGGCTTTCCGTCGAGATACGAAAATTGCGATGAAATACTTTTTTGTTGCTTTTTTCATGCTCTATAATTTAGGCCCTACACATTTTTCACGTACCGTTCATCGTTATCGAGATATCAATCGGAAAAGTCAAAAATGTAGGTAGTGAAATTTGTTTCTAGCAATTTTCTTTTTTTTGGTGATAGATATCGAAGGAATGTCTATTATTAAACTTTTAGAGTGTGTTCAGACCTACAATTAATTTTTTAAATTTTTCATTTTGGATAAAAATTACAACCTCTAGCGGGCCGCAAAGTTGACCGCTGCGCGCCCGACAGTGTGTGTCCGAAGATACAATATGCGTCCCGCCATAGAACGCGTCTATAGAGCGTCCGTTAGAGTTTGTTTTGTTGAATATATAATAAATTAGAGTAGATGCAGCCATCTGAAAAATATCTGTATATGGGTCAAAACGCCAATTATGGACGTCGGATCCGGCCTCAACCCCTCAGATCTTTTCGCATTTTTTGTAGCTGAAAGGCCTCATTGAAAAACACATTCCCAAATTTTTTCAGATTTTTTCCTCTCTAACTTTCGCAGTTATTACATGGGGTATTCCGTCTAGTTTTACCATTTTCGTTTTATTCATTATGACTTGCCATCTTCCACCGCAATAAAAAAAAAATTAAAAAAATAGGTTTTTTGCGTGAAAAAGTCTCAGCTTTTCAAAAAAAAAATTGTTTTTTTGTTTATGTACTTAGAAAGCTCTTAAAATTGGGCTTAAAGTCTAAAAAGCTGTTCTTTGGCCGTTGCCCAAATGTTGAAAAAATTTTCAATATTTTTTTCGAAAAGCTGAGACAATTTTACAAGGAATATGTATTTTCCGAGATGGGTTCTCCATAAACATACGAGAAATGAATGAATGAACAAAAATTGATTTTATTCATTATTATTTGCCATCTTCCGTTAGGATGATTTTTTTTTGAAAAAATACGTTTTTTGAGTAAAAACGTCTCAGCTTTTCTAAAAAAATATTGCTTTTCTGATAATGCCTGTGAAAAGCTCTCAAAATCGATTTTTTAATCTAAAAAGCTGTTTTTTAGCCATTCCCCGTATTTTAAATTTTTTTTCCATGTTTTTTTTTTGAAAAGCTGAGAAAATTTTACATAACATTTGTCATTTACAAGGTCAGTTCTAAATAAACATACGAGAAAATTAATTAAAAAGTGGTTATTCATTTATTTCTCGTGTGTTTATTTAGAACCCACCTTGAAAGTGACAAATATTATGTAAAATTTTCTCAGCTTTTCGAAAAAAATATGGAAAAAAATTTCAAAATATGGGCCATGGCTGAAAAACAGCTTTTTAGATTTAAAACTCGATTTTGAGAGTTTTTCACAGGCGTTATTGGAAAAAAATTTTTTTTTTTTGAAAGCTGAGACTTTTTTACTCGAGAAATGGATTTTTTCAAAAAAAATTTATCATAACGGAAGATGACAAAAAAAAAATCAATTTTTGTTCATTCATTCATTTCTCGTATGTTTATGGAGAACCCATCTCGGAAAATACATAATCCATGTAAAATTGTCTCAGCTTTTCGAAAAAAATATTGAAAAAAATTTTAAATTTTGGGCAACGGCCCAAAAACAGTTTTTTAGACTTTCAGCTCAATTTTAAGAACTTTCAAGGTGCATAAACACTCAAAAAACCTATTTTTTGAATTTTTTTTAATTGTGGTGGAAGATGGCAGGTTATAATGAATAAAACGAAAATTCCAAAACTAGACGGAATACCCTATGTAATAACTGCGAAAGTTAAGGGGGAAAAAATCCGAAAAAATTCGGGAATGTGTTTTTCTATGAGGCCTTTCAGCTAAAAAAAATGCGAAAAGATCTGAGGGGGTGAGGCCGGATCCGACGTCCATAATTGGCGTTTTGACCCATATATATATGATCAAAATCTTACCTTGATGATTTCCATTTTCCTCTAAATTTTTTATATGAATAAGGACATCAAAAACAAATTGCCCAATTTTTTTCAGAATTTCGTATTATATTTTATGTTATATTTTATTAAAATAAATCCAACAAACGCGTGACCGAAAAATTGTGAAAAAAATTGGAAATTTTTTTTCAATGTCCTTATTTATACAAAAAATTTAGAGGAAAATCGAAATCATCAAGGTAAGACTTTGATCGAAATACCGTGGAATGCCTCATATATATATAAATAAATATGGATGGACGATTCATATATGTGAGACGGCCAAAATGCAACGTTTGTTATTTGTGTAGATCGGGAAAAATGAAAAAATTCGATCATGTTGAAGTCTGCAGCGTTACAATGCAAATGAATTTTTTTTAATTCATTCTTGAAATAAATTATTTTCGTTGTATTTGAACGATGCAAATTATTTTTTGTGTGAAATATAAATTAAAATAAATACCACCCATAAAATTTTGGATTAATAAATTTCGCGTATGTAATTCAAATTTGGCTGTTTTATTTATTTATTTTGTATCGCAATAATTCCGTGAACAACCTTTCATCCGTTCTGACGTGTAGATACAACTGTGCGAGCGGCTACATCGAAACTGGGCATGAATTCACAGACTTTGCGGCCCACTAGAGGTCATAATTTTGTCCAAGATAAAAAATTTAAAATCTGAATTGTAGGTCTGAACACACTCTACAAGTTTGATCATAGACATTTTTTCGATCTCTATCACCAAAAAAAAAAAATTGCAAAAAACAAATTTCACTAACTACATTTTTGACTTTTCCGATCGATATTTCGACAACGATGAACGGTAGGTGAAAAATGTATATGATATAAAAAAAGCAACAAAAAAGTGTTCCAACACAATTTTCGTATCTCGACGGAGAGCCGAGTTATGTATTGTAAAAAAACTAAATTTAACGCTTTTTTCAAGATGGCGGAAAATGCAAGCAAGAAATCTTCAAAGATATCGGTCGGAATAATTTTTTTCTATTTCTTTCTGAAAAGTACATTTGAAAATAAAAATTTAGAAAAAAAAACGTTCAATAAGTCAATTTTTGAAAAAGTTATAAGTATTTAAACAATAAAAAGCCAATTTTTTTGGAAAATTATAACTTTTTATCGGTTGGGTAAAAAAATTTGAAAGTAATCTGAAATTTTTTTTTGATAGAGTAGAAAAAGATTAAAAAGTTTCAGCCAAATCGAAAGGGCCTGGGATTAAACGTGGTCAACCCATATACATTACTGGAAAAAATGAAAGGATCGAAAGAATTTCCTTAATTGCTAGTGGATTTAAAAAATTCTGTATCCCAGCGAAAAATGGTCTTATCGAGATCTGAAAAAAGAATATTGAAGCTTCATGGTTCTAGTTTTGAGATCTTTTAGCGAGACAATTTTCGGAATTACAGGTTCCATGCAATCGTAAAAAATAGTGTCAAAAAAATGTTGCAATTTAAAAAAAAAAATTTTCGCTGCAGTGACTTGGAAAAAAAAATCCAGCTAAACCAATGCATATACCAGATAGCTTGCTTATTCAGCTTCCATTTATTTTTTTTAGAGCTTGATACGACCATTTTTCGCTAAGATATCGGACTTTTAATGGAAAAGGATCCTTTTGTCTTTGACCATTGATATCTCAGCAACCAATAATTGCACAGGCAATAAAAGGAGGGTTATAATAACTTGAATTGATGCTCTACAAAAATTGAAGATAGTTTTTGGAAAAAAAAATTCCTTTCCTTGACATGAATTCAAAAAACGAGGAGAAAGAGCGCTATTTATGGTTTCTTAGAAAATCAACAGCTAAATTAAAAATATTGATAATGTGCGACTAATGTGCGTGACTCTTAGAGCTAAATATACCCACAAAAACCCTGTAAGCTTTTAATTTGATCTATCGAACAGTTTTTTTGTTTCAAACAATCGAATTTTGTAAGAAAATCAAAGGATCATATTTATTGCCACGAAACACTTCATAATCCTTATTAAGATGGAAAAAAATAATTTGTTTGAGCCTTATCCACATTTAAATAGAAAACAGCGTTTAAAGGTCCTATAGAAGTATAAGTATGCGGAATCTGCCCCCAAAAGATTTTAAAATGATAGTCAGAGCATAAGTAAGTACAAATAAAATAATAAGATCCTGAAAGTTTCAGATCCCTAACTCAATTGGTTATTGAGACAAAGTGAAATATGTAAAAAACAAAATAAAACTTTTTCTCAGGATTGACTGAACCGATTGATCAAAATTTTCAATATGTTTTGGGGCTATATAGAGCTATATAGCACTGAAAGATACTTGAAAAAAATTGTTTTTCTTTTAATTTTAATTTCTTCAAATGATACGATTTTGGCAGAATTATAAAACTATTTTTTTCAAAACTTCTATATTTCCCTACAATACAATGAATTTTGAATTTTTTTGAAAACGGTACGTCATAGTAGAAAAAACTAAAAACCACTTTTCAGCCCTGTTACGTGAAAAATGGGAGTTTTCATGAACTATAAATGATTTTCGACGTATCATGTGCTGAATTTGACTGAGGCTCTCTAGTCGTGGAAATAAATTTCAAAAACTACTCCTGGAATCAGTCTCGAACACATCTGCCCCTGTTTTTGAGTCTAACCTTTCGGAAAATTACTCGGGAAATGGGCTTGGAATCACTGTTTCATTTCTAATCACTTAACTGGTTAAATTCAATTGATTAGATCCGTCCAAATTGATGATATTTGCTGAATTTAGATTTTCCAAATTTATCTCCCATAATAACGAGAAAATAAAATGAATTTATAATTAAAATAAAATTTCACTTCCTCGGTAAAACGTTCTTCTGATTGAAAGGGTGATAAGAATGATAGACGCAGCTGCGAGTCGAACGGAAAGCGATGAAGACCCAATGACCGATCAAGGGGCGTGGCAGGTTGATAATGAAGTCGAAGAAAATATCGTTGCACAGAATTTAATTTTCGAGATCCAAATTTTATTTAAAATTATTGAAGAAAAATAGTTTACAAAGGAAGATTTATCTTAAATTCCATGATCTATTCAACAATAACCGCGATTTGTACGTTTTCCAATAATTCGTGGATTGCAGATGTCAAAGTAAAATAAATAAAAAATATTAGACAGAAAATAATAACGAGACAAAGAAAAATGAAATAGAATAAAACGAGATCCAAAGTCTCTTCCGACATTCAAAGGCCAATTCGAGATTTCGTGAATAAAATAAAAACAAATTTAATTCAATTCAGAACTCAAAAAATTGAGATTCCAAACCGAAAGAAACCAGTTTCCTTCGAAAAATCAGGTGAAAATTCTAAGTCCAAAACGAATTGATTTGGAAAAATCCAGAATCAAGAACGTCATTGTCGAAGAATCTCACCAGTTCAACCGAAGAATTAATTCAGTGAGGACGATGAGTTTCGTAGTTTCCACGTCGGAAAAAGTCGAAGAAGTCTCCTCGAGGGCCTTTTTTCCAGGGTTTATATACTCAGTGATCCAGGCTCAACCCGTTCGATCGAAGTGGGGATTGAGTGAGCGAGAGAGAGAGGATGAGTGTTCTAATGATATCTATTTTCCTCCTCATTTTCGTGGGCTTCCCTTGAGGTTTGGGGTCATAGCGAGGGCGCAAGCGTAGATCACTAAGTGGGCCTTATGCGTGTGGCGGTACCCGGCACGTGTACCCTTACACATGCATACGCTTTCCCCGCACGCTTTTCGTTCTTATTCCTAATATAATATTGTTTCCTTATAGATAATAATCCTAATATTATAAATATTTTTACGTCGTTATCCTGAGTAAAGTCTCTTTGTTCCTATAATTATTGTATTACGTATTTGTTTAAATTATTGTTCTCGTTTACTAATTATTGTTACGTATAATTTGTACTTCTGAATTATATATTGAGTAGTAAATTTAGATTACTTAATTGTGTTCATGTGATACAACCCAGCAAACACAGTTCCGAAATAGTTACGAAAATGTTACGTAACGTGTGTTACATTGGACATAACATTTATGTCACAAACTCCGCGAATGAAGCAGAGTTTGTTCTCAAATATGTCATCCTATAAACAAGTCATAGATACGAAACATCTACGAGAAATAATAATGAAATAAACTCATACCCAAGATGTAACATATTCAGCTCATAGATGTAACAAACTTATCACATAGCCATAACAAACTCAGATAATAGATGTAACAAACTCAGATCATAGTTGTAACAAACTCAGCTCATTGATGTAACTCCTACGAAACGAAACGTAACCCTGGTGCATAATACTCGTAACAATGATGTCAATGTGATTTCGTGGTTACAGGTAATTTACGTATATACATATTTTATGAACAAATTACAAGAAATTTATGTATTTCCAACCTACATATTGGGTTGGAATTTTATTTTTATTTTAACATTTGAAAAGAACATTTTAATTATAATTTATATTTTTTTTTGGAATACCTACAAATATGATGTACCGTCCACCATTTGAAATACCAAATGAACAATTTTTTGGGACTAGTTAGAACCCTTAAGGTGCACCGGTGTCCTGAAAAGCCTAGTTTTGGGTTTTTATACTCTACGCTAATAAACTGCTGGCGACGTCTCATTTCCTTTGTAAACTTTTTCCCACGGGATGAGCGTGGCACATTTTGATTGAAGTCAAAATTGTGACCAGGACAATGCCTGGCAAGTTCAAAATAGGCTAACAATTTCAAAGCAGCCCTAGTGGATGCAGTCACCACTGAATCACGGTGATTTTTTACGGTGACAAAGTGCCCAAAAAGACACCGAGATCTTGGTGATTTTAAGGTGATTCCACGGTGATTCTCACGGTGATTGTCACCGTCACAAAATCACCGTGACAATCACCGTGGAATCACGTTGGAATCACCTTAAAATCACCAAGATCTCGGTGATTTTGTGGGCACTTTGTCACTGTAAAAATCACCGTGATTCATTGGTTTTTCAGGGTGAAAACATCGTCACCCAATCCGCTAGGGAGGCCTGCGACTCTGAAATAAAGAGCAGAAAACATGTGTCATGCTCATCTCATGGGAAAATGAGTTACGAAGGAAATGAGACGTCGTAGAACAAAATCTGTCTATCGATTCTTTCTGAATCATGCGCAGAGTATAAAAACTCGAAGCTAGGTTTTTACACAGAGTGTAAAAACTCAAAACTGGGTTCTTACACTCTGCGCATGATGCCGAAAGAATTGCTAGATAGATTTTGTTCTACGACGTCTCATTTCCTTCGTAACACTTATTCCTATGGGATGAGCGCGGCACATTTTGATTAAAGTCAAAATTGTGACCAGGACAATGTCTGGAAAGTTCAAAATAGGCTAACGATTTCAAAGCAGGCCTGCAACTCTGAAATAAAGAGCAAAAAACATATGCCGTGCTCATCTCATGGGAAAACGAGTTACGAAGGAAATGAGACGTCGTAGAACAAAATCTGTCTATCGACTCTTTCTGAATCATGCACAGAGTGTAAAAACTCAAAGCTAGGTTTTTACACAGTGTAAAAAATCAAAACTCGGTTCTTACACTCTGTGCATGATTCCGAAAGAATTGCTAGATAGATTTTGTTCTACGACGTCTCATTTCCTTCGTAACACTTTTTCCTATGGGATGAGCGTAGCACATTTTGATTAAAGTCAAAATTGTGACCGGGACAATGCCTGGAAAATTGAAAATAGGCTATCGATTTCAAAACAGGCCTGCAACACAGAAAGAAAGGGCAAAGAGAAATTAAGCGAACACGTGCAACGCGAATAAGGTTATAAACCGAGTAAGGGAAATTCCTGAGTGTTTTTTCATCACGGCAAATACCCATATAACTTATTTTTTTTTTTAAATAAAGGGATCACATTAAACTTACCTCTTGCAATGTATGCTGTATTATTCTGGTTCATTCTGTATTACGCTGGATTATTCGATATCACCTCCTGGTACTTTACACTCACATATTGTTTACGTTCCTTAATCAACATAACCTTAAAATGATTGAAGACATTTCTCGTAATATATGATACGTATATGTTGCAGATTTGTTACAAGAAATGACTTGTGACATTTATGTCACACATTGTACATATTTGCTACGTAGCCAATACTACGAGATTATAATATCACCAATGTTCTATAATTGTTACAGCATCGACTCGTAACAGTTTGATAAGTTTACAGTACATGAAAATATCTCGTATAAGAGTGACGAGATCTTGACGTATCAATGTTACGTATTTGTAATGTCTGTAGTTTTTCGAAATTCCTACATCTTTCATTAACATCCTTACTACAATCGTCAGGACGTATTATATACATCTCGTTTACGTGCGTTATGAAAAAGTTACGAATTTGTGATGAACATTATATGACGTAGTTATTACATTTCAATTATACGTAAACGTTTCGTAAATCATCCAAGTGTGTTTGCTGGGAGTCTGAATCGTTATCAATAGTTTTTGCCAGAGGTCTTCATAAATTTTCAATAATTAATTGTTTAAACATTTCAAGATTAAGATTGAATTCGAACTTGAGACATCGTTTTCTGCTTCTCTTTTGGTTTTTCATTTTGTATGTATCATCTTGGGGGTATGGTCGCATTGGCTACCGTATGAGTTGCCAAGAAAAGAGGGTAAGTAGGAGACCCCGGTGCGTGG